>PVKE010004035.1:0-67389 GCA_004027555.1 Craseonycteris thonglongyai
TTAATAAAATAAATAAATAAATTGTTAAAAAACAAAACAAAAAAAAGCACTGAAGAAAGGCCTTAAGAGGTTACCCTAGAGAAAGAGGAGGTCTTAAAATAGCTTAGTGGGTATACAATCTACACACCTCAAGGAGAGAGGGCAGTGGTGACAACTTTTAGTCCTACCAGTTTCTGGAATAGGTCCATTTAAGGTGATGAAGTGACTAGTGAGGTCTTTGCAGAGAGGGGGCAATTTATCTTTTCTTTATGACTTAATCGTCATAATGACAAGTGCACCTGCAACGTAGTGGATTTCCCGAATGAGAGTCATCTTAATTTCAAAAATGGTATTAGCTGCTCTTTTCTAAAGCATACTCATATTTTGTAATAATATCAAAAATACAGAGATAACTGATTACAGTTGCCAAAATTAAAAATTTAATGCAATGATTTGAAGGATATGTTATAGTTCTTTTAAAATACAATATGTGAATAATAATTTTAAGAATTCACATTTTTTACCTCTCTAAAAAATATAAAATCAAGAATTTCTCATTTTGTCTAAATCAAAAAAAGTGTATATGGGAATAATAATACATAGATATATTAAATATGCTATAGTCACAAAGTAATAAAAATGAATAAAACAATAGCATACTTAAACTTAAAATTGATATTTTACCCTGGGTGTTCTCATACTCACTTTTACTCTATCTTATGCATATTTTAATATGAAATATACACTAGGCAGATGAAATAGAAACTTTTGATTTTCAAAGTATTTAGCATTAATTTACTGCTTATCGGTACTGTAAGAAATTCTGCAATAATGTTGGCAGCTGGAGCTGTGGGATAAGGTGCAATCGTTGTCTTCCTATGTAATTTCTGATACAGAGTCGGCAGAGCTGGCAAAGGGAGCTTGGGGTAGCTACAAAAGACATGAAAGTATTTGTTAATTAAAATCAGAATGGATTTTTTTTGTGTTGAAAGATACAGTAAATAAAACCATAAGAAACTATAGTGCTTTGTAGCAAACTAGGGCAGTATGACCACTAAACTAGAGAAATTTATGTAAGTATTCATATTGGCTTTATTTATAAGATCTTATAAAGTTCATTCCATACGTATGTTCTTAAAACATTATAGTTTCCAGGCTTATGAAATTATTGTTGCATTTAAAGGCTCAGAAACAAATACTGCTTTTTGAAGGAGATATAAATCAAAGAAGTATTATGCACTATAGGTGGACATTTTTAATATTTTTCTCAAATTAGGTTTAATATTTAAGCCAAATTCAATTTTATTATTGTATCTAGACAAGGTTTAAGCAATTTTATTTTATATTAAAAGTCTTAAGTGTGGAAATATTTCCTGATTATGTTTCTACAATATGTTTTAAAAAGTGCATACTCCTATAGAATGGGGCATGTTTCCAAATATTTATTAGCAGATATTAAACAGTATTACATACTGTCAAAACTAAATATATTAACTTTACCAATGGAATATAAAGTTTAGGTAAGATGAGGAAAAAAATTAAGATCTTAGCGATATCTTCTTTATAAATAGAAACTAAGTTAAAAAGTATGTACCTTCACATACACACAAATCCAAATGTTATGCCATTATTATTTTACACAACAACAAAGTGTCTTTAAATTTTACTTATAGCGGGCAAATGTATTTGTGTGATTTTATATACCCATTTATATTCTTACCTTCATGTTGAAGCAATACTTTTTCCACCAAACTGCTAGAAGCAGCTACATCTACAGGTCGCAGAAGCTCTGTATTTTTGGCATTGATATCTGCTCCAAATTCTAGCAGTAAGTTTACAGTTTCCACACTGGACTGTTGAGCAGCAGCATGCAACGGTGTATCCCAATATTTCCCTTTTTGTACATCAGCGCCTATGTGTAAGTAATGAACAATGATGAAGACAAACAAAAATGGTTAGGTGATTCATTTACCTCAGCATAGGGAGAAGGTGTTACACAAAAGGGAACTCAGCTCTACCTGTAATGACTTACTTCTCTCTATATACATATATAAACATACATAACTGTATACATATTTCATATACACACATATATATTATCTTAAAACTTGGAACATTTGGATGGAAAGTACACATGTTATATTTTCTAATATTCTTCTGTGTGCTTCAAAGATCTCATAGTAAATCTTTAGAAATCTTAAACAGTTCCAAAAGTAATCATATTAACTAATATTATAAACAGCATACAATTTGGTTGACTCATGTCTATTTTCATCACAATTGATAGCTTCTAGGTTTATTCAAGAGCCTATTGCTTTGATTCTGAAGATTTATTTTAAGGCAATAGAGCTCTTTTGTTTCTTAGAAAACTCATGATTCTAGATATGTGAGCTCTTTAGGTAAAATGTATATAGATTTTCTCATCACTTCTCACTTGTGTAGTTTGTCAATAAATTATAAAGACACTGAGCCTCTTAAATGGAAAGGTGCATTATACTTCTGCACATAAAGTAAATTAAAAAAAAAATGCTTGCATTAAAAGAAACCCTCTTATGTGTTAAATTACCTATTGCATAGATATTTTAGCTTAGTGCAAGCCATGGCACATGGTTGTTGTTGAATGCATGTGTGATCAATGCTGTATAATATTGCAAAGACTAACAATCCCATTTTTCAGTATACATATGGTTACAATACCAAGAAATGTCTAGCAACAGAATTACTTGGGTCCTTTTCAACTCTGTGTTCTGATATTATCAGTGAAACTAATGTTTATAAGAAGCCATATGTTTTGAGTCCTTTTATGGCCCTCCCACTACTTTCAAGTTTCAATAATTTTATTATTATTATTTATTGTTTTTGACAGAGAGAGACACACACAGACACAGAGATAGAGAGAAGGGGGAGGTCCCAGAACAGTCTCCACAGTTGCACATCGTTGGCTCCTCCACATTGTTTCATTCACATGTGGGCATGGGGCTGCACAGGGTAGGAACTGGGCCGGGGTCTCACCCCCGTGAGAACTGAACTGGAGGCACTCCCCAGTTCAGCATATGGGTCTGCACAGGCAGGTGCAGGACTCAATCCTCGGTCCCCAGGGCTGCAAAGTGAGCGCTTAACCCACTGAGCTATCCCAGCTTCCCCTAGTTTCAATAATTTTAAATCAAATATAAAATAGTTAGTGTAAAAATTGTATTGTATATCAAAATCTCCACAGACAAAGCATAAACTCTGTTGGTTATATCAATTTTATGGGAGAACAGAATTTGAAAATAACAATCAAAACTAATAGCAGTTTTTCAATATAGTTTTTTTTACTCAGTATAAAATATTTGGTGGAACAAATAATATTCCTAGCAAACTAAAGAAGTGATAAAGAATAAACTCTTTTGGCTATATAAAATTATAGGAGAATATAGCCAGAAAATAACAATCTGCCAATAATCAATAGCAAATTCATATTTAAGAATCTTACTAACTGCAATGGGAATGAAATAGATGGAGACATTGCTTGAAGATATTTATAATTTAGCTAAGGAAATGTGAGTAATACATGAAGAGGTTACTAAAAATATGTCAGTATATATCAGAAACGAAATGATTGTCATAAACAACAAAAAGCACACGTGAGAGGCACTGTGCCAGAGAAAAGAGATGAGGGAAAAAGACATAATCTGTAACCTAAAATAGCCCCACCTGATAGTGGGAGAGACTGCTACAGCTGAGCCTTGAAGAATTGTTTGTTTCAAGTAGGTAAAAAAGTGCGTTATGTCTTTTCAGGTAAGCAGGACAGAGATTACAGTCTGAGAAAGTCCATGAACTCTTATGGTTGGCAGAAAATAAAGTTATCTAAGCAGTGACTATCCCTATCATTTTTGTTGATGATTTTCTTCAAGGTACACACATATTTGAAAACATTATATTCAACCTTGAAAATCTTAATTTCATGACCTTTATGTTTTAAAACTTTGAGGTGTAGTTATCAAGAATGGCATTTTATGTTTTTTGTTTGGTTTTTGTTTTTATTGGTTATACAAGGGCTGTCTAGAAAGTATCCAGCCATGTAATATAAAAAATAGAGGCATTTATGGCTGAATTTTCTTTTTCTGGACTGCCCTCCTATGCTTATATGTGAGAATGCCTAGACTAAGAACATTTTTAGCAATGAGATACATTGTTAAAAGAAGCTTATGTAAATAAATGAAATGAAAACTCCGGTCAAAATGGCAGAGTAAGTAAATGCTGTACTCACCTCATCTCATGACCACATCAAAATTAAAACTAAACTAAAAAGCAGTAATTATTGAGAATCACCTAAAGTCTAGCTGAACAGGGGTCCTACAGCTAAGGATATATAGAAGAAGCCACACCAAGACTGGTAAGAGAGACAAAGATGTAAAACGGGCTGGTCCCACACATATGTGTGGTGATTAAAAGCAGAGTGCTATCTCAGATGTAGAAGGCCCTTGGGAGGCATGAGGAGTCCCAGGCTCACACCAAGCCCCTCAGCCCAGGATTCCAGTGTCAGGAAGAGAAGTTCCCACAACTTCTGCTGTGAAAACCATCAGAGACTGTAGCTAAGTGAGATGGGGGGGTTGCTAAAGTCCCATGTGGACCCATATGCTGAACTGGGGTGTGCTCCCAGTTTGGTTCTCACAGGGGCGAGATTCTTATGTGGGAGGCCCCTGGTTTGGCCCCTGGCTTGCGGGGGCATGTCTCCCATGTGAGAGGCCCCACCTGGTTCCTGCCCTGCATGGCACCCTCTGCCCACCTGTGTGGAATAAAATTATGTTGAAAATTGATGATGTACAACTATGGAGACTACCCTGGGCCCTCCCCCTTCCCTCTGTTTTTTCCCATATCTCTCTCTGTCAAAACAATAAAATAGGGGAAGCCAGGATGACTCAGTGGGTTAAGCACTCACTTTGCAGCCCCGGGAACCGAGGATCGAATCCCGGCCCTGGCCCGTTCGGACCCATGTGCTGAACTGGGGAGTGCCCCCAGTTCAGTTCTCACCAGGGCAAGACCCTGGCCTAGTTCCTGCCCTGTGCAGCCCCGCCTACCTGTGGAACGAAACTATGTGGAAAAACCAGTGATGTGCAACTATGGAGATTGTTGTGGGCCCTCCCCCTTCTCTCTGTCTCTGTATCTCTCTCTGTCAAAAACACTAAAAATAAATCTTAAAAAATCAACAATAAAATAAAATTTAAAAATCTAGGAAAAAAAATGAAATGAATATGGAGTAGAATAATTGCTTGAGTGTGTGGACAGAATGGAAGATGTTTTAAAGAAAATTACCAGCATAAAGAAGCTTCCGGATACAATGGAACTGCTGTGACATACAAGCCACATACAGAGGAGTTCCCAAGTGAGGAATGTCTTGGTCAACGTCTATGCCCCAGGATATCAGAATTCTTAGACATTCATGGTGACCTGTCAACACAAAGTAGAGATGAGTTTAGTTTTCCTTACTGTTCTCCCACCCCCGACCTCCGCCCGCATACACCTCACTGCACTCTTCTCCCTGCAATGTTATTCACTGACAGATAAATGGAGCACTGCATGTCGCCGAAGAAATATTGTCCCTTGTCACTTAATTCATAACTGTTACCTTTACTGGCAGCCTCGTGTGTAGGAGAAGGAAGACATGACTCCAGCTGGGGTTTGGCACCATATTCCAAAAGCAGTTCTGTACAGCTTGCACTGCCTTGTGAGCAGGCATTGAATAATGGAGTCACGCCATCTATGGTGATGGCATTTACCTAAACCAAACCAAAATCTGAGAATGAGATTCAGAGAATCATGTGTGATTAACTATTAAACATTTTTAAAAGTTATGTGAGCCGCTCGCAGAAATAATTGGGAAAATGTATGCAATAAATATGACAAAGTATATTTAGCTCAGACATATCAATTAGAAAACCGTTACAACTTCAAGAGATAAATAGGAATAGGATGTAGTACATAATTCACAGGAGTGGGCATGCAACTTAAAATTATGAAACAAAAACATACTCAAGAATCAAATATACAACAGCTAATTTAATGATTAGGTACTTTTCAATTAGGAAAATAGTCAGCAAATGTAATGATGAAAACTGTGAGGAAGCCACTTTATGACATCACTTTAATCTGGGGATTTTATTTCTGAGAATTTATCTAAAAAAAAAATGCTTATAATGTTTTCCAAATGATGGGCAAACATAATAAACATAAAAATGTTCATCTGTTGCTAGTTAGAGTAATGAAAGCAGAAAATGGTCTAAATAATATTCCATGTTATGCAATGTGCTACCCATTTTTGCAATGACTGGAAATCCTTAGGGTGCAATGAGAAGGCTGGGGCTAATTTGAGAGCTTTATTTTTATTCTCCTATTTTTGAAAACTACTAAGAAGGAAAGAAAAGCGAAATGAAAATTGGGCTTGATTTGTTTAGATGTGAAAATGTTGATATATTTAACAGGTACTTACATTAGCTCCAGCTTCCAGCAGAGTTTTAGCACACGCCACGTGATCTCCAAGGCAGGCTTCATGCAAGGGGGTGACATGGTCTATGGTTACTGCGTTTACATTATAACCCTGAATATGACATGAATGATTTAGAAAGGTGAGCAAAACTTAGGAAATCATCTCCACCATTGTTATTAGAGACTGATATAAAAGATTGCAGAATCTCAGGCAACTCAGGAAAGGCCTGTTTGAATGCTAGAGTCGATCAGTTGTCAAGAGTCATGAGCCCCATTCTTATAATACCATCATATCTAAACCTGATACTGCCTGAAGTATTTTGTTCGATAGATTCTGACTATTATTTAAATTTTGCTTGCTTAGCATTTTTGTCTTTATAAATTGTTTTGGTTGCTATTGATTTGTTTGTTTTTGTAGAACTAAAGAGTCTTCATAGGCTGGATCACTTTTTCTTTTTGATTGGGGTTATAAAATTACATGTCAGCCCACACTGGAGGAAAAATATTCTAAATTAGTGTAAGCTGCTTTGTGAATTTTTTTTCATTGTTAAATTTACTGACATTGGTTGGTAAAAATTACATAGATTCCAGGTGTACAATGCTACACTACATTGTCTAAGCATTGCATTATGTTCTCATCACCCAGAGTCAGTTCTCTTTCCATCACCATATATTTGATGCCCCCTCCCTACTCCCTCACCCCCATCCCTACTCTCTCAATTACCTTTCCTTTTACCCTCAGGTAACCACTAAACTATTGACTTGTGTCTGTGAGTTTTTGTTTCTTTGTTACTTTCAGTTTTATATAGTCCACCTATAAGTGAAGTCATATGTATCTTGACTTTTTCAGTCTGACTTATTTTTCTTACTACAATGGTTTCAAGGTCCATCCATGTTGTCACAAATTGCTATATTTCATCTTTTCTTATTGATGAGTAATATTCCACTGTGTAATGTACCACAACTTCTTTATCCAGTCATCTATCAAAGGACATTTTGGTTGTTTCCACAACTTGGCCACTGTAAACAGCGCTGCAATGAACATTGGGGCACATATATCTTTGTGAACTAAAGTTTTCAAGTTTGGGGGTAGACCCCAGAAGAGGAATTGGTAGGCCATATGTTAATCCTATTGGTAATTTTTGGATAAATTTTCATACTGCCTTCCGTAGTGGTTGTAACAATTCACATTCCCACCAGCAGTGTATGAGGGTTCCTTTTTGTCCACAGCCTCTCCAGCACTTGTTGTTCCTTGTCTTGTTGATTATAGCCATTCTAACAGGTGTGAGGTGGTATCTCAATGTGGTTTTACTTTGCATTTCCCTCATAGCTAGTGAAGTTGACCATTTTCTCATGTATCTGTTAGCCATTTGTGTGTCCTCGTGGAAGAAAGATCTGTTCAGGGCTTCTGTTTACTTTTCAATTGGATTTTCTGTTGTTGAGTTATATGAGTTCTTTATTTTAGATATTAGCCCCTTATCAGAGGCATTGTTTGCAAACATTTTCCCCACTCAGTTGGTTCCCTCTTTGCTTTGTTGATGGTTTCTTTTGCTGTCCAGAAGCTTTTTATTTGATATAATCCCATTCATATATTTTTTGCTTTTACTTCCCTTGCCTTTGAGGTCAAGTTCATAAAGTCCTCTCTGAACCCAAGATCTATAAGTATATTACTGATGTTTTCTTCTTTGCAGTTCATTGTTTCAGGTTGTATGTGGAGGTCTTTAATCCATTTTGAGTTAATTTTGGTATATGATGACAGTTCACAGTCCAGGTTCATTGTTTTGCATGTGGTTTTCCAATTTTCCCAGCACCATTTACGGACGAGGCTTCCTTTTCTCCATTGTATATTTTGCAATTCCTTGTCAAAAATTGTCTGTCCATATAATTGTGGGTTTATTTCTGGGTTTTTGATTCTGTTCCATTGGTCTAGATGTCTATTTTGATGCCATTGTTTATTGGCACTTTGTAGCATAGATTGAAATCAGGGAGCATGATACCTCCAGCCTTATTCTTTTTTCATAGAATTTTTAAATATATTTTTTATCTATTTTTTGAAAGAATGTCTGTGGGATTTTTATGTTAATTGCATTAAATCTGTATATTGCTTTGGGTAATATGGCCATTTTAACTACGGTATGTTGATTCTTCCAATCCATGAATACAGAATATATCTTTCCATTTCTTTGTATCTTCTTCAATTTTTTTTAACAGTTTCTTACAATTTTCTGTGTGAAGTCCTCATGTTCTTTGTTAAGTTTATTCCTAAGTATTCTATTTTTTTGTTGTGATTGCAAAAAGGTATCATTTTTGTTTCATTGTTTGTATATAAAAATGCTATGGATTTTTGTACATTGACTTTGTATCCTGAAACTTTACTGTATTCATTTATTATTTATAATAGTTTTCTGGTGGAGTCTTTAGGGATTTCTATATGAAGGATCATGTCATCTGCAAAAAGTGACAGTTTAGGGTAATGTTGGCCTCATAGAATGGGTTGGGAAGTATTGCCTCTTCATTTTTTGGGAAAGTTTGAGAATAGGTATTAGTTCCTCTTTGAATACCTAGTAAAACTCATTAGTGAGACCATGTGCTCCTGGACTCACTTTGGGGGAGGGAGGTTTTGGATGCATGTTTCAATTCCCTTGCTGTTGATTGGTCTGTTTAGATTATCTAGTTCTTGTTTCAGTCTAGACTATGTTTCTAGAAACTTGTCCATTTCTTCTACCTAGCAAAATTTGGTGGCATATAGGCCTTCATAGTATTGTTGTACGATTTTTTGTATTTCTGTGATATCAGTTGTAATTTCCACTTTTTCATTTCTAATTTGGATTATTTGTGTCTTTTCTCTTTTTACTTTATTGAACCTAACCAGGGTTTTGTCAATTTTATTAATTTTTTCAAAGAGCCAGCTCTTCGTTGCATCAATTTTTTATATTGTTTTTTTTTGTTGTTGTTGTTGTTCTCTATATCATTTAGTTCTGCTCTAATTTTTATTATTTCCTTCTTTCTGCTGACTGGGGTGTTTTTTTTGTTCTTCTTTGTCTAGTTCTTTAAGATGTGATATTCGGTTGTTTACTTGTGATTTTTCTTGTTTTTGAGATAGGCCTGTAGTGATATAAATTTCCCTCTTATTACTGCTTTCACTGCATCCCATTAATTTTGGTATGCTGTGTTTTCATTTTTATGTACTTTTAAATTTATTCTTTTATTTCTTCTTTGATTCAGTCATTTTAAAATAACATGTTGTTTAATCTACATATATATGTGGTTTTTCCCACTTTCTTTTTGTAGCTGATCTCTCATTTCAAAGCTATGTGGTCAGAGAATACACTTGGTGTGTTTTCAATTTTTTTAAATTTGCTGAAGCTAGCTTTGTGTCCCAGCATGTGGTCTATCCTTGAATGTTCCATGTGCACTAGAACAGAATGTATAGTTGTGTGTTGTAGGGTGAAGTATCCTGTAAATGTCAACTATGTCTCATTGCTGTAATGTATCATTTAAAGCTGATATTTGCCTGTTTATTTTCTATTTGGATGATCTGTCCATGGCTGTTAATGAGGTGTTTAAGTCCCCTACTATAATTGTGTTTTGTCAGTTTCTCCTTTTAGATCTGTTAGTAGTTGCTTTGTAAATTTTGGTGCTTCCTAGTTGGGGGTATATATATTAATAAGTGTCATATCTTCTTGTTGTATTGTCCCCTTTATCATTATAAAATGTCCATTTTTGTCTCTTATTATCTTTGTAATGTTGAAGTCTGTTTTGTGAGACATAAGTATGGCTACACCTGCTTTTCTCTGGATGCCATTTGCTTGGTGTATTGTTTTCTACCTTTTTCACTTTGAGTCTGTTTGTGTCCTTGTGGCTGAGGTGTGTCTCTTGGAGGCAGCATAAGGCTAAGTCTTTTTTTTTTTTTAATATTTTATTGTTTTTAACAGATAGAGAGAGACAGAGACAGAGACAGAGAGAGACAGAGTGAAGGGGGGAGGTCTCAAAGCATTCTCCATAGTTGTACATCATCAGTTTCTGACATGTTTTTATGCTATGCAGGTGGGTCGGGGTGCACAGGGCAGGAACTGGGCTGGGGGTCTCCTGCATGGGAAGGACACCCCAATTCAACATGTGGGTTGGTACAGGCCGGGGTCAGGATTCGATCCTTGGTCCCTGGGGCTGCAAAGTGAGTGTTTAACCCACTGAGCCATCCCAGCCTCCCATGGGTTTTGTTTTTTAATCCCATTTGCTACTCTGTGTCTTTTTATTGCTGAATTTAGTCCATTTACATGTAGGGTGATGATTAATATATGAGGATTTTCTATAGCCATTTTATCTTTTGTTTTCTCATAGCTCTTTTTTCTATTGCTTCTTTGCTTTTTATTTCTGTTGGTTATTTTAGGTTGATAGCATTTATGATTGTTTTCTCTGTTTTCTGTCTCTAGCTCTCTCTTTTTTTTTATGTGTCCCTGTTCTAGTTCTTTTTTAATGGTTACCATAAACTTTATGTAAAAGAAAGTTTCATATGTGCAGTGGTTCCTTTTCTTAAGGATGCTTCTTATCTCTATTCTCTTTGGAAGTTTAAACCTTTATTTCCTTTCCTTTTATGTTTTTGTTGTCTCAGTTTATCCCATTTATTTTTACTTTTTGCTTCAGGCCCAATACCCTCCTTCAGTATTTCTTGAAATGCTGGTTGTGTGCTGGAAAACTCCACCAGTTTCTGTGTGTCTGAAAAAAATCTTTATTACTCCTTCAATATTTTGAACATTTGAATCCATTCCCTCCTGGCTTAGAGAGTTTCTGTTGAGAAATATGATGTTAATCTGATGAGTTTTTCTTTATAGGTTATGGTGCTCTTTTTTTCTGGCTGCCTTGAAGAGTCTTTTTTAAATCTTTGACCCTTGACATCTTCAGTGTAATGTGGCTTGGAGGGAGTATGCTAGAATTTGAGTAGCTGGGGTCCTGCTTCCTTCTTGAATTTGAGGTCCCAGTTCTTTCCATAAATTTTGAAAGTTCTCATTTACTGTTTGTTTGAGCAAATTCTCTGTGCTCATACAGTCCTCTGCTCCCTTCAGAATACCTATTATTGTTATTTTTTACTCTTTCTAATGAAGTAAAATAGTTCTTATAGATATCTTTCATTTCTTTTAAATCTTAGGTCTTTCTTTTTCTTTCTTCTGTGGCACTTCTAAATTTCTGTCTTTGATTTCACTAATTCTTTCCTCTATCTGGTTGGCTCTGCTTTCTAAGCTAGCTATTTCATTTTTCATTCCTTTTATTGTGTTATCTCCAGAATTTCTATTTGGTTTCTTTTTATAGTTTTGATTTCTTTGTTAAGGTATTCCTTTTGTTCATAAATTTCCTTTCTGAGATAACTTAGCTCCCTCTGTGTACTCTACCAGTTTTCTTTGATCTGAGTGTTTTCAGAATTGCAGTCTTGAATTCTGTGTCATGTAGCTCATATATTTCTATATCTTCATGATCCTTTTCTGTAGAGTTTTCATTTTCTTTTTAATAACCTTTGTTGGAACATTTCTCTTCCTGAACATAAGGACTTTCCTTTGGTAGATGCGAAGAGACCTTTCTTTCCCTTCCTAGCTGGTATTGCTATAGTTTCTTACTATATATATATATATATATATATATATATATATATATTTTGTTATTTGATTATTTGGTTTTCTTACAGTGGGAGACTTCCTAGAAGGTGGGCTTCTTTTTGACTCAGTCTCCCTGGTCTCTGTATGCCTCCTGTTTGGGAAGATATGATAGGTGGTGGTATTCTGTGCCTCTGAGATCCCACTGCAGTCCAATGCTGCCACGCCTGTGCTTCACAGTTTTCCTGGACCCCACTGCTGGCTTCACTAGGAAGGGTGGGTGTGGGGTTTGTTGGAAAAGGTCAGGTCTGTTTGAGTCACAGGGTAATGGTGTCTTCTTGGCAGTAGCTCACTGAATGCAGGCTCTGGGCAGGGCCGGCGGGGTGAGCTTTGGGAGAGAGCAAGGGGAAGCAGCCAAGCTCTGTGTCCAATGCCACGCAGTGCTCTGGCTGGCTCCCTACCTCATCGAGGGCCACACTGTGCATCAGCCACCAGCACACTCCCACTGCTGGCACTCCAGCCACCAGACTGACTACTTCCTGCTCTGTTCTCCATCCTCATGCTCCGCAGGCCCTCACACTCCAGCCTCCTAACCCACACTCTGGCAGCCAGTCCCACACTCTGGTCACCCGCAATCTCTGGCTGCCACTGGTGCCCACCCTGGCCTCTTGCACTGCGCTATGGCTGCCCTTACCACGCTATGGCTGCTCTCCCTGCATTTTTGTCACCACATTTTGTAAAAGCCAGCCACAGCTGCTTCTGCCATCTGCACAGCCTTCTGGCTGCCCGCACCTCCTCCTTTGTCTGTTCTAGGCCTTCAACCCACCCAGAGTTGTCCTGCATCTTGACCTGCGCTCCCACCTCGGTCTCTCCTCTGGCACCTCTGGGTCAGTCACTGGGTTGCACTCTATGGAGTGTCTCCATACAGCTTTCCTTCCTTCTCTCTCATGTGCTTCTTGTTCTCTGGCTTAGAGTATTTTTTGGTGATGAATGGGTCTCTCAGCTGAGGCTGTGTGTTGCTTAGGGATTCTCTGGTTGGGGTTTATTTGTTCAATTTGTTGTTCTTTTCAGGACAGGTTTAGAGAGCTCCTCTCGTCCTGCCATCTTGGTGATGTCCTGCTGTGTGAATTTTTGTCACTAAAGAGGTCTGACGAGGTTCTAGAGTACTGAGTAGTAGCTCTGACTACGTGACCAGTGAGACCTGGGTTGGAAGCCTTATTCCATAATACAGTAACTGTTTTAATAATACAGTAATTGTTTTAATTTTGGATGAGTATGTTAACCTCTAAATTTTAGCGTTATCATGAAGATTAAACAAGATGATGCATGGAAAGCAATTATTATTAGAGTGGCCAAGCATATATAAAGTGTTTGATTTTATTATTTAATCAAAACTAAACTAATTATATCAGACTAAAAAATTAAATATTATTAGGATATAACATTCTTCACCTTCTTGCTAGTTTTGGTAATTCTGTTGACAACAATACTAAACACTATAATAGAAGGATTTCCAGGGCCAAATCCTTATGACATATTACAGATTACCATAACCATGTAATGCCAGAACGGACACAGGAATCCTAAAATGGAGGCAAGAAAATTGCCTAAACATTGTCACTAACAAGTGGCAATTAAAGATCCCTTAAATTTTCTTTTCAAAGATTTTGAACTGGCTAGCCAGTAGTCAGACTTGGAGAGCTAATTCCTAACTGCCACACACTAGAGTGAACAGATGACAGAATCATTTGGAAGGTCAAGCTTCCCTTCGAGACGCTTTGGGGCAGTGTCTGAGTCTCCCTGGCTAGCCTGTCAGTGGACACGCGATCCACGTTGTGAAATTTCCTGACTGCTTGCCTCTCAAAGAACTGCATGACCCTTTCAGGAAGTTACCCTTTAGACATTACTGACCTTTTTACGTTTTCTTTTATTCACCAAGTGATGAGCAAACAAAATGGTCACATGGTTATCACTGAAGTGGATGGCCTTCAGGGAGCATCTCATCCTAAATCTTCACTTCACAGATGGGAAAAATGGAGGCTCAGATAGGCTGTGACTCACCCCCAGTGCCAGCCTGGAATCTCAGTCCTGCGCCCAAGGGCAGTGCAATTTAAACCTGGGTAGTACCACCCTTCCTTCTGTCAAAGCATTGGAGAAAATTCTCTCTTTGCTACTGGGAATGGCTTCCTGACCTGGGTGTACATTTGAATCATGTTGGAAAATTTTTTAAATGCACAGGCCAAACCAGAGTACTTTCTCTTTCAATAAAAAACGGTGTTTTTCATTTTTCCTCTGGTGAGTCTCATGAGCAAACAGGTGTAGAAATGATCACTTTCATAGGCAATTCCCCATAACATATTACAGATTACTGTAATATTAAGAAGATTGTCTAGACATCTGGTCTGATTACCCCTTTTTAGATATCTTATGGCTGAACTAAGTTTGCAATAATCTGTACACATTGTACAGAGTTAATCATATTTAAGATGCTTAATAAATAATACATAAATCCAATTACTTCTTGCTTAAATATAAGTAAACAAATATACTCATGAGAAATTTGAAACCCTAAGACATAAGATTATACCAAAATATTTATAAAGGAGTTTCAAAGATAAATGCGACACTACAGACTTGACTGCGATGTGAGTTAACATAAAAAGACTAACAAATTTATGAAGCAGTTTTATTATTTTTGAGTTAATTACATTGATGATTAATAGTCTATGCTCATGACATGGGGCCTATTTTAAGCTTATGTAATATTTTACCTGTGATAATAACGTTCTCAGAGCAAGGAGGCGACCTTGACTTGCGGCTTCGTGTAGTGGTGAGCGATCTGCCCAGGAACCTGCCAGAAAAAAAAAGAAAGGAAAGAAAGAAGGAAAGAAAGAAAGAAAGAAAGAGAGAAAGAGAGAAAGAGATAAAGAAAGAAAAGAAAGAAAGGAAGGAAGGAAGGAAGGAAACATCTCTGAGTCCAAATAAACAACAGGATCAACTCTTCTGAGGTATAAACTATTCAGATTCAGTGTTCACAGCGTGACCAAGACACACCATATACCAGGAAATTTGATTCTTATCCAGAAGATTCAGATTGGGAGTTTCCAAACACAGGGGCTGTAGTTCATGTTCAAACATTGACCTACCTCAGACTTATTACACCTTTGGAATTATTTTCCAAAAAAGAGGATGATTAAGGTAATCAGATCTGGCACCTAAATAACTAAGCAACCTACTTCTGTTTTGTGGTTTTTAAGACAGAACCCAGAAAAAAATAATTTTTTGTACCTTTATTAAAGAAGGCGGCTAGAACAGTCACCTCTCCAACAATCCCATCCACCCTGTTTCTCTGCTCTCCACACCCTGACTGTCCTGTCCTGAGGTGTGAGGGGTCTGCAACACGCTGCCAAGGCCTGAAAGGTGGAAACAGTGTGATGGGCCATAGAAAGGGGGAGTCACAGATTGGGAGGGGCAGATGGTCATTGGTGTTTGAAACGCTGCTGATAGTGTCAAGGGCTCTTCTTGTGGTCAGCAGATGATAGCACTGAGGCCATCCAGCCCTGTGCCCTGGTGGGGAAACACTGACCTGTCACGATCCCAGGTGCCCGTCTCTGACATGCAGCCCTCCCATTAAAAATCAGTGTTCTCGCATGTGGAAATCCCTTGTCCTTCTCTCCCCAGCTGCTCTCAGCACCCAGCCACCACCAGGAGGTATATCGTCCTCTATAGGACACTGGATTGGTGCTCAGTGATTTTCTTGTAATTCACACAGGACCAGTATTGTTTCTATGTAATGGACATGTCACTGGCTGATAAATTAATGCAATGTTAACTGGAGAGAAACTCTTCTTAATGTAATGGGATTGTGTTTGCTAATATCTATTTCCTTGTCCACTGACTTTTCCCCCTTTTTTGGATTCATAAGATGCGATAAATAAAAATTATTATTAAAAATTGGTAATCAATTCTAGTGCAATTTAAATAAATTTACTTAGCTGTTAGTCAGAAGCATTAATTTTATGAAAAAGTGTGTCTCAAGCCTGTTTAAATAGGTCAGGAAAATTACTGGAAACATAGCAGGGCTTTGTATTTTAGAATCCTCCTCATTCGTCCTACATTTCATATATTTGAAAAAGTCTATACACACATCTCTGCCTCTATTATGGTCATACAGTAGAACTTCGCCACAGCATACTTGTGGGGTCCAAACAATTCTACTGAATAAAATGTGGGATGCATATCACAATGTTACTGTAGGCAAAAAGAACAGGGCTGTGGAGAGAGAAGGGGGAAGAAGGAAAGGAGTAAGTTCAGGAAAACAAAGGAGGGAAGAGGTGAGGTCATGCTTAAAAGAAAAAATGTAGCTACCAGGCCGGCCAGCACTCAATTTCACAGTCGCCCAGAGCAGACCCAGGATGCCATCTTGCCTCTCAAGGTGAACTTTAGCTAAATGTAATGGATTTTATTATTATTAGCATTACAGGAGGGAAAAATCTCTACCTCCCTGGGTTGTCATGGCAATTCTGACAAAGGTCAAATAAGGACAAAAATCCCTCCTCCCCATGGGAAGGATTGGTCAACAAAGACTTGCCTGGGAACACCTATAACAGTGTCTAAAGGTCTTGAATATTTAGCATCCTTGTTTCAAAAATAATGAATTCCCACACCTCAACCCACCTAGCCTACATTTATTGATAGGAGAAAATTTGGTGGCAAAACAACAATTTATGAGAAATTGGAACATTATTTTCTTCCTACATAAAATGCAAAAATCACCATTGTTAGTATTATTTTGGGGAACAACTCTTTCAAGTTCCAGCTTCTAAGATGCAATTTCATGCTTTAGAAATTATACATGTCTATTTGATTTATCATTGAAGTAAACAATTTGATTGCAGAGTGACACTCAGGAGGACTTCAGAATATATATGAATTTTCATTGTGCATAAAATAAGAAAATTATAGTATTCACTTTCCACACAGATTACAGATGTGAAACCACTATGTTCAAATTAATCAGCAGAGGAGCAGTAAATTAATAAAGTTTTAAGTAATCAATGGTTACATATTTTAATTTAAATAATAATTTATAGTAATTTGTGTTCCCTCCTATAAAATGGCTTAATATAGTCATTATCCTTAACTTATCTTTAAAAGCTGTCTCCTGAATTATATGATGGCCATTCATTAGCACTGCCTGTTCTTCCATCATTACTAGTTAACATGGCAGTTAACCAGATGGTGGGATTTGGAAAAGCCTAGAGACATAGCCTTTGGGATTCAATCTGGACTTGCTTCTCTCTAGTATATTATGAAGACCCTTAAGGGATAGCAAAGCTAACAATATTTGCTTCTGTGAGGGACTTAATATTGGTCTTTCGCATACTAATGTATTTGTTCAACAATATGATTGTATTAGCCTTCTGAACTGTTTCTGGTATTTACGCAAAAAGTGGGGGGGGGGAGAGAAAAAAAGGAAAAGGGTTATATAGAACACAGGTTAACAGAACCAAAATAAAGACATGAAGTATGATAATTTACCACCTATATCCCAGTCTCCAGTGTTCCCCCATACTGTCACAAAGCTTTCTGTCCCTGCTGTCATTTTCTTTAATCACCAAGACTTAAGTCCATCGTGGTGGGGAGAAAAAAAGCTGAAGCTTGATTTTACATATGTGTAATTTGCTATTATCAACATTTCTATTAACATGACCTCGTTGGCATGGAAAAGGAGTTAAATGTCACAGTGATCTACTGGAAAGTGTGGGCGGGTGGTCAGTGACAAAACCACTGGAAAAACAGTATGGGATGAGGTATCCCTCTGCCCATCAGGCAGGAACAAAGGTTTAGAAGAGTCCACTGGCCAGTTATTTCCTGGGCTGAGCTCAGCTCTGCTCACTGCACACAACCTCTGCTGTCTGCCATTGTTCCTTCAAGCAGGGTGCAGGTGGTAGCAAGAGAAGGAGAAGGAAATGGAGACCAGGGGTCTAGAGTCCAGAAGCTCCCAGAGGAAAAAGACTGAAGGGCCAGGCAGGCCGGACAGGGGCCTTCATGTAGTCCTCTAAACATGAGCTGGTTTTCTCATGAAATGGGAAAAGCACAATCTATGGCTCAGGTTTGAGGGAAGATTAGGAATGAACATCCAGCACTATAAATACTACCTAGTATTCTTTACTAACCCAAAACTGATAAACAGGGAAGATTTTAATAAGAATCTTAGGAAGCAATCTTTTTTCTCCAAAATGAGGGAGACTCAAGCTATAAATAACAGCATCTATCGGTTGAAATGATTTTCAGTGCTATTAGCTTAACTAAACTATATAAAGCAATTGCACAATTTGCAAAGGTATTCAGAGCCAACAACTGCTGCTACATTTTCCTTTCCAAAGGAAGCTATAAGAAAAAAAGCGATATCAATCTATTAAAAGAGTAATTTATAGTACATGCACACTACTCAATGAAAAACCTTTTTGTTTGAATTCTGCTACTTAACTCCCCAGCAGCCCCACCTCATTTGCTTCCTTGTAATTCCTTAGAAGAATTTCTGTCATTAATCTCATAACATGTGAGAATCAACAGATTCTATATCATATTACAGTTCTTGTTTTGAACTAAGTCTTAAAACCCTTCCCTTCTTCTCCCCTTGAAAATCTGAAATTGCTATTGCACATTTCAAGCAAATGTATTCAATATTAAATATTTTACCTTTCAATACAAATATGTTTTATACCAGAAGAAAAGAAAAACTTTCTCAAGACCAATCAAAACAGAAATAGTATCTTCATGTACAACAGTTCAGTAACTTTACAATCTTGTTAGACTTAATTTGATATCTAAGATTTATTTTTAAATATTCAATTTAAATTTTTTGAATAAATTATTCAGTGTGAAAATTGTTTTACAAAAGATATATCTTTCACCACACTAATCAAATGCCTACTGTTATGGTTTCTGTGTAGCTACACAGGAGGTGCCTCTGACTATATTTAGAAACAACACTAGTTCCCAGACATCTCGTATATAGTTTACAAGAAGAAAGCCTTCCCTGCTCTGTAAACATCACATTACTAGAGAAAAACACTCACATTCTCACATATATTGTTTGGTAAGGGTCTATATCATACCTAAATCACCATCTCCCCATGGCACTTCAAGCCAGCCACTGCTGAGGTAAATCCGACTCATATCTCTTTTTGATCAGCGTGAAAGAAAAAAGCATGTCATTTGCTAGTTCTATTCAGCCATGTTAAGGAGCTCTAAGCTTCTTGTAACGTGATCTTTCAGCTCCAAAAAAGAAAAAACAGCTTTTGAAAATTTTATTTTCAAAATAACTTTTTTTTTTCATCATGCCTCTATATTTAAAAAAAAATTGCTGATTCTAATTATTTTTTCTCCTTCTAGTGTGTGCCCTGCAATGAAATAAATGTATTAAAATTAGTCTGCTTTCCAGGGCTATGATGAAACTAGTTTATTTTTTATACAGTCTTTGTGGTCTCCCTATCTTAGTTCCATCACAGAAGTGAGATGCAGACTCACTGGAGAGCTAACTTAGCAGTGATGCAGAGTTTAGGGCACACCCACTTTTCCTCAGAGGTTTCAAAATAGGAAGGTGGGACCCATCTCAAACAAGGAATAATAAGGAGAGGTGAGAAACAATGACACCTTTATATATGAATCTGAGTACAAAATGTTAATTAATTTTACAGCTCCCTTCATGATAAAACATTAAATCAACAATCTTCTTCATAATAAAGGTATTTTACCATGAAGCCAACAAAACTTCAGTTCAGGATCCCCAATTGCATGGACACTTTCTAAGACTCTAGATGAAATTTCATGTTATTTTTCTTAAAGAAGATTCCCGGATAAGCTTCAGGCTCCATAACATCTAGCTCATCAGTAGTCACATGTATACAAAATAACTACTCTTCTATTGTTTACTCTTCTTTTTACCAGATTAATAGTTACACAAATCCTAGAATATGTGGTTGCTAGAGAGGGGAAAAAAAATACATTGCCAAAACCAGTGTTTTTATTTTTTATTTTTTATTTATTTATTTTTTATTGTTAGATTTATTAGCATTACGTTAGTTAGTAAAAATTACATAGGTTCCAGGTGTGCAATTCTATAGTACCTCATCTATATGTTGCATTATGTGTTTACTCCTATCACTATATACTTGGCTCTCTCTCCCTCCTTTTTTACACCTTTTCCCCCATCATCTCCCCCTTACCCTCAGGTAACCAGTAATCTATCAACTGTGCCCATACATTATTGTTTTTTCATTGCTTTCAGTTTTATATTCTACATATGAATGAAGTCATATGGTCTTGTTTTTTTCTGACTAATTTCACTTAGCAGGATGATCTCAGGGTCCATCTATTTTGTCACAAATTTGAGTATTTCATCTTTTCTTATAGCTCAATAGTATTCCATCGTATAAATGTACCACAGATGCTTTTTCTAGTCATCTATCAAAGGACACTTTGGTTGTTTCCATGACTTGGCCACCATCGCACTGCGATGAACATTGGGGTATGTATGTCTTTGCGAAGTAAGGTTTTCAATTTTGGAGAGTAAATACCCAGAAGGGGTATTACTGGGTCATATGGTAGCTCCACTCCCAGTTTTCTAAGGAACCTCCATACTGTTTTTCATAGTGGTTGTACTAATTTGCATTCCCAGTAGCAGTGTATGAGGGTTCCTTTTTCTCCACAGCCTCTCCAGCACTTGTTGTTGTTGTTGATCATACCCATTCTAACAGGTGTGAGGAGGTATCTCATTGTAAAACCAGTCTTTTTTAAAGATTGAGACTGTCCTTGTCTGTCCATTCTCATTATCTTTCTGAAAATTCCCTCAGAATAACAGTAGTCCATACCTGAAACTAGCAGATTTACCTGTACCTTGGAAACTTTAAGCATGTATACTGAATTTCATGAACATGTAACCTACTTTAATTGATTCCTTCTTCAGGGTTTAGAGCCCTCTACTATTTCATAAGGTAGTTTATGGGACTGAATAAAAAGACAAACAAACAAACAGAAAAATAGATAAGTAAAAAAACTCTGTGGTCTATCTCAAGAAAAAAGACTAAATTTTCAACAGAGTGAAGCTAGTTGTTTCTTCCATGAATACCCACAATCAAGAGGAAGCATTTTCAAGTCTTTTTTCAGACAACAGTGATGCTCTTGATCGAGATAACTCAAGTCGTCCTAATGACCCATCTTTGGTGCTATGGACAGAGCGTACCTGCCATCATCGGATAGACCAGAGTTCCAATTCTGGCACAGATAAGTTATGAGACCTTTGGTAGTTATTTAAGCTCTTGAGCCTGTTTGCTCAACTGTAAAGAGAAGGATAATTCTATCTATAGTATAGAGTTTTGGTGAATATGAAGTACTTAGCTTAGTACCATACACATTTGAAATATGACAGTACAATCCACATTCCATTTTAAACAATTACTTCCACATATATGTTCATGAGCTTTTGAATGCATCTTCTAAACAGAAGATACTCATTGACTAACTTAACTTATTTAACATTATGAAGCCTTAGCTCATCTCATTCTTTTTGCCTATAAATTTGTAAAAGATGCAAATAGGGAGTGGTCAAAATTATCATATGCATATTGATAACTTTTTTTTTAAGATTTATTTTTATTTATTTTTTTCACAGAGAGAGAGAGACAGAGCGAATGGAAAGGGCCCAGAGCAGTCTCCATAGTTGACAGCATTCATTTACCATATAGTTTCACTCCACAGGTGGGTGCGGGGCTACACAGGGCAGGAACTGGACCGAGAGCCTCCCGCATAGGCCCAGGCAAGAACTGAACTGGGGGCACTCCCCAGTTCAGCATATGAGTCCACGTGGGCCGGAGCCAGGATTCGATCCTCAGGCTCTAGAGCTACAAAGCGAGCGCTTAACCCACTGAGCCATCCCAGCTTCCCCATCATATTGATAACTCGCTAGCATCCTCAAACTTTTTAAACAGGGGGCCAGTTCACTGTCCCGCAGCATGTCCGCACATGCGCACTGCGGGCCCAGGACGAGTCGGCTGCTAAGCAGGACAGGCAGCGGCGGCAAAAACACCTGGCGGGCTGGATAAATGTTTCCGGCAGGCCGCATGTGGCCCGCGGGCCATAGTTTGAGGATCCCTGCAAGTCTTACCTGGCCTCTCTCACCAATTTTAGTGTCACATTTTAAAGATGAATTTCAGACATATACCCAGATATTTTGCTGGCATCTCAATGCATTTCTAAAAGCAAACTCAACTTTCCCTCAAAACCATGTATTTCTTTATGCTCCTCTATTCTCTATTACCGTTCCCTTTGTCACCTGACATTAATACCATGGTCTTAAAATGAAACACAACAATTTTCAAGGAAATTTTATGTATATCGACAATTTTATGTGCTTCTTTGTGAAGAGGTAGTTATTACTGGCCCAGATATTTCTTTTTTAGTCTTGTTTTTCATGGATCCACATCATCCCAAGTTCAGTCTTTAAGTCTATCTATACTCACTCTTAGGGATATCCTCCTTCTAGTCCTATCAATATAAATATTTTCCACATGTTGATTACACCAATTTTATATTTCCAAACCAGCTCTCTCTGAATTCCAGATTGATCTTCACTTCCCCTCTTGGAAATCAATATGTAAATAGGCAATTCAACTTCACATGTCTAAGATTGAACTTTTTCTGTGACCATTCTACTAGTAAATGGCACCTCTACTCATTCAGGCATTCAAGGCCAAAACCTCTGCATAATTCCTAATTTCCCTTTATTTCTTATACCCCATGCAAAACACCAGTAAATCCTTTTGCCTCTACCATTCACATATAGTCCAGACTTTGACTATCATCTCATAACCTCCACTGCTGCTACTCTTGCCCAATCCATTACCCTCACCCGATGTATCGCAAAGTCCTCTTGGCTGGTCTGTATGTTTCCAAACCACACCCTTTCGACAGTCTGTCCTAAACACAGGAGCCAGAACGATCCTTTTAAGGTCAAAAGGATTCCAATGGCCTTCTTTCTCACCAAGAGTGAAATCCAAAGTCTTTGTCATGACCTGCAAGGGTCTCCAGGCTCCTCTAAATCTCAGGTTCCACCTCTCCCCTTCTTCTATATTCCTAGCTCAGGCACACTGGTCTCCTTGCTTCTTCTCAAACACTTCTCTTCACTCTACCTGCAGTGCTTCTTTCTGAGGTATATGCATGGCTTACTCTTTGACTTCTGCTCCTCACTGAAATATTACTTTGTTATATAGAACTCCCTTGACCACTTAATGTAAAAAGTCCTCCCTGTGTCTCCCCCATCATCTTAATCAAGATGCAGCCACACTATTCAGAAGGCTTTTAATCCACTTTTTGTTTCACTAATGGATATCATATAGTCATTGTTCCAAGTCACAAAATACAATTCTACAACATTTTAAATTACTACCAGAAAGTATTTATTCCATTGTGTGGTTTTACCATTATTGGTTTAGTTAATCCCCTATTAAATAATATTTAGGCAATTTCAGTTTTAGGGAATCAACATTATTTCTTATCTTTGTGAATGTGTCTAATTATCTGCTTAGTGTAAATTCTTAAAATTTCAACAGACATCATCAAATTACCTCCAACAAAATGAGGCCTATTTACATTCTCATTAACAGTGCTGGAAAAATTGAAAGTTAAATCTAATAAAAGTTTGCTAAAAATTTTCTTTTTCTTATCAAAGCACGAGACACATTTATTTTCAATACATTTTAACTATGTCAAAGACAATTGTGTAAAACTGTATTTTCTTTGTACAAAATTATATCTTTCACATAATATAGTTTATTTTTAACTTCTTTTGTAGTCTATCTTCATTGAAAATGTGTGAGACTCATTTAGGTGACTTAATTTACTTATTTTTAAAAATTTTTATCAGTTAATCCAACTCTTCTATGTTGTTAATATCTGTGGTCAAGTGAATATTTAGGTAATTTACTCTTCACTTAAGAAAAGACTGAAAGCTCTTTATTCTATGCTAATTGATTGCCTGCATTCCTCCTGTGATTTAAGGACCATGAGACTGTTACTGTTTCCTAGCATCTAGCACATAATAAGTACTCAATAAACACTTATTGAATTGTTAAATTGTCTTCTTTGTAGATAACCACTTTTTATCCATGCTAATTTTTTCTTAAACTTTATTGACAGATAATTGTTAAAGTTAAAAGAAAATGTAATTTGTGATGAGGGGAAAGAATTACATTGCTTTCTCAAGCTTTTAAAATAAATGATAGTATTTTATTTCATTTAGAAATATACTTTGTACATTTTTAAATTTTATTTGATTTATCAATAATATTCTTCAGAACTCAACTATTACCTGGTAAATACATATCTTACAGTTTCTTAAGGAGTGGGGGTCATTTTTATATCTGAATCTTCATTTCTAACCTTTAAATCTATCATCAACCATATTGATGTGCTACTAAAATTAATACTTATTTTTTTTTAAATAATTTCCTCATACAGCACTTCTTTGGTACTGTACTCATTCTTCTTTATACCGTTTATACTTTTTACTATAAAAATGAATAACCTTGTGTCAGAGCACTTTAAGCAAGTTGTTTCTTGCTTATATCACCCTCCTACTTTCTGGTCCAATTTAAATGATTCAAAATTTTCATATTTAATTGTGCATTAGTCTTTTCCTGCTTAATAACATCTTTCTTTATCTCTTAACCAACTTAGAAACACCTGCTGCAATAGTAAGTTGAGCAGCCCAGGGACTAATAAGAGTCACCAGACTGAGTCTGTAGATGCATTTTCTATACTAAAAAGGAGAAAGGTGGTGTGGTCCTTTGCTATGCCATACATTTACATTTCAGAATCTGCATTTTGTAAAGCACCCCCAGTTTAAAGTTAGTATTTGCAAATACAGTTCAATAGAGTTTATTTCAGGAGCCAACAGATTTGCAATGGCTGCTCTACTAACCTTGACTGGTCAGAATACCCCAGCTAGCTTTTCGTTTAGAAGGACATTCTTCTATCCTCACTAGCCTTCTTTTCAAGAGGGCCTGCTTAGTGCAGTTCCTTTCGACAGCAATGTGTGCAAGCATAGTGTGCTTGAAGTGTCTGCCTGCGACTACCAGGTGACATAAGAGCGGTGCTCTAGCCACAAGACATCAGCGACTGGATGCTACTTTTACCTTCCCTTCACACTTTCACAAAGATTCCTGTGTGCTAACTAGAGTCCTGTGTGCTAACTGGAGAACAGCCTCAGCAATGAACTCTATTCAGAAATACTTGGAGTGAGTTGATAGGTGCAGTGTGGGGTATGGGCCAGAAACACAGTAGCATTTTCTATTTTTAAAGTGGAGATTCAGCAGCAGCCAGAAGTATTTAACTATTTGCGTGATAAGAAAAGTAAAAACGTGTAAAATTAGTTTTCCTAGTCAGAAACAGAATAAGAGCTGAGAGCTCTATCTTTAAAATAGGGAAGTCTGTTTGAATTACTTACAAAGCAATAAAATGTATAATTGCCCATTGATAATAGCTATAGACAGAACTTTGTAGCCAGAAAGCTCAGTAGTGGTCAGTGACTAGTCTTTCTCCTTCATTTTCAGGAATAAATAGTGTCTGTGCATTAGGGTCAGCTGGTAGCTGGCTCATATGTTCATCTTGTGAGGATCTAAGTTTAGAATTGGCTACCCTACAAAATCACAGTCCTCTTATTTATATAGGCACAGCTCACTATTGTGGTTTTTCTGGAGGTCATTTCTAGACCAAAAGACGTCAGCAGTCAATTTAAGTGCTACTGATTTTTCACCCTAAAAGGCAGAGAGGAAAGAGTAACTGGAGAGATGAGAGGAAAAACCAAGCATGTGCCTGGTATTTTTTGCTGGCACATAATGTTGAACATGGTACACCGTCCATAACTGAGACATGATAGGAGTCCGAGGATTAACTGAGCTGGTGATCATGTTTCATAGTATTAACATATTGAGATCTGACTTGATGAAAAATGGTCACAGATTCTATTATCCACTGTTACTTTTATTAACTGACATTTTTTAGTCTCTACCTTCTGTTAATATGCATAGAAAAAAATGAGTGGGGTATTACCTTCATATAAAAGTTGGGTAAGAAAAAAAACTCTTTTCATGAATGAAATTATTTCCTCTACATTATCCTATTAGTATTTCCTGCCTTATTATATTGCCAATATTTACCTCAACGCTATTCCTAATAGATACCAAGACTATGTTTATCTTATCTTGAGTTAAGTTCTAATTCTACAAATGATGTGGCCTGGGGCAAATAACTTAATGATACATAGTTTCCTTTTCTACAGAATAAGGAGCTAGGATAAGGTCATGCTTTTTTATGGCTCTACCATCCTTTGGTTCAGATTCGATGACTAACATACAAAGGGCAAGGTGGCATTTGAGCTTTAGGCATGTTATGTTACCACAAAGGATGTCAGACATTCCCAGTGAAACGAGCTCAGCCCAGCCATTTGTCTGAGAGGTGGTGGTGGTGGTGGTGTGTGTGTGTGTGTGTGCACATTCCTAGGAAAAGTTAGAGAAGACTGAGGTGTGGTAGGTGAAGGGGCCTATTCAAGTCCAGCGTATTCACATGTACACATTGTCATCAATTTGTTCTCAGTTGGTATTCCTAAGGGAGTGTTATGACCTACACAAGCCACACAGAAAAAGTAAATACCAATATTTTAATTTAAATTTTTTCAATTTAAAGGGAAAGCCAGGATGTCTGAGTGGGTTAAATGCTTGCTTTGCAGTCCCAGGGACCAAGGATCGAATCCCAGCCCCAGTCATGTATACCCACATGCTGAACTGGGGTGTGCTTCCCGTGCTAGAGGTCTCTAGTTTGGTTCTTGCCCCTTGTTTCTCGTCCCCTGGTTCTTGCTCCCTGGTTTGGCCCCTTGCTCAATGGGGTGTGCCTCCCATACAGGAGGCCCCCATCCCAGTTCCTGCCCTGCACGGGCCCGGCCCACCTGTGTGAAACAAAACCCAGTCGAAAAACTGATGATGTGCAACTGTGGAGACTACTCTGGGCCCTCCCTCTTCTCTCTGTCTCTGTCTCCCTCAGTCTCTGTCAAAAACAATAAAATAAATCTTAAAAAAATTAAGTTAAGGATAGTTGGCTTATAATATTATATTGCTTATATAAATTTCAGGTGTGCAATATAGGGATTTAACATTTTTACAATGTGATCACAATGTGATTACCCTGCTAATTCTGGGAATTATTTGTCCCAGTGCAAATGTATCGTAATATTATTGACTGTATACCTCTTAGAAGGGAAGTGGTGGGAGGGATTTTTGAAAAGATGACATAAATACTAATTTTTGTTTGTAAACGATATTTCAATGTTAAGCTTTTGACTTTTTGGCTTTGATCTTTTGTTATTGTAATATAAATAGAAGATGCTTTATTAAAAGAATTGGGACAGTTTTTGTTCTTAAAACAATTTTGGACACCTAGCATTTTAGTGATGTTTCTGTCTGCTTCCTCCACTAGGTTGTACACCTTTTGGGTTTCTTGGGCCACATTAGAAGAAGAATTGTCTTAGGCCACACATAAAATACACTAACACTAATGGATAGCTGATGAACTAAAAAAAAAAAAAAAATCGCAAAAAGTATCTCATAATGTTTTAAGAAAGTTTACAAATTTGTGTTGGGCTACATTCAAATCCTTCCTGCACCACATGCGGCCCATGGACCATGGATTGGAAAAGCTTGTTGTAAGTACACTCTGATGGCAGGGACTGAGTGCATGCATTTGTGATTTCACAGGTCTATCATGGCACTTCTTAAATGGTGGGCATTCAAAAAATTTTTAGTTTAAAGAATAAAGTTCCCAGGAATACTTCAAGATGGCTTCCTATAATCCATCGAAGGTAATAAATTTTCAGTGCAGTGAGTGGGGAAGAAAAAAACATTGGATTCAGTTACGTAACTGTGATTTGCACTGAACTGCAGAATACGTATAGCAATTTAGACAAATAATCAAGAGGACTAAGGAGATAATTACTTCTCTCAAAAAATTTTAATGCATCAAAAGCAAAAGTAATTTTTAAAGTGATTCCATGGCATTGAAGAAAAATGTTGTCATAATTAATTTACTAGAAAACAAAAAGGAACATAAGATGGAATTGATTGGGTCTATTTGTATGTAAGTTCATGAAAGAAAGCACAGTGAAGTGAATGTATTTGGGACACAATCATTTACATATTTGGTATGTGTGATTATAAAAAAAAAAATGTAGTATGAAATCTCTAGATATACAGAAGAATCTAGCACCTTCCCTAGTGTAACTATAAAAATGGGACTGGATAAATTGCAGAACATCATTGGACCCTGTGAGTACACAGAAGTTTTAAAGCAAACCAGTATTAGATAAAACACTAAGGAAAATAAGAAAAATTACTTTCCATAGAAGATAATGGACTCTGAACTATTATGTCTCAGAGAAAGCATCTGAAATAGCTCATATATTAGAAATGGCATACTATTACTACCTACAAAGGCTAAAAGGAGGGATATGGGAGATGAAACAGGGTGATTCTATTCTCAGGAGCCATTCTATTCTCATTTTAACCAACACTAATGTGTCTGAAAACTCAGAGACTTATGTTTGGTCTAGTTACCAAACCTTAGGAAGGGAGTAATGTTAAGGCTGGGAAAAGTGTCAAAAAAAACACTGTAAATCACAAAGAGTTGGAGGCATTTCTACAGGAAAGAAATCATAATACTTTGATTATAATAGATAATTCAAAATGAAAAGTTGAAATCTAAGAGGGATAATGATAGAAATCTATATAATTATGAAAGTCACAGATAGTCAATAAACTTTTTAAAGAAATTCTGAAAAACTAGAAAGTTGGATAACTTGAAACACAAATGCTAAAAGCTAAAATTGAAACACAAATGTAAACTTTTAATTTAGTTTTCACAGCTCATCACAAAGTTCAGGAGCTCACTGCTTCCAAATGGTGGTGTTTAGCTAAACTGATGAATGAGTCATCCACAGAAAAAAATATGACGGTATATTCCTGGGTTTGGGGCTTAGATTATGGAACTGTTCCACTGTCAGAAAAAGATCAAGATGAATAGGCTCCTGCTTGGCTCCAGGTTGGCACTTTCCCCCACTTATAGCTATGGAAATATTTAAAACATATGAGCTACCTACCTACCACTTACTTAGCTTAATAGTTATCCACTCATGGCTACTCTTGTTTTATCTGTAGCCTACCTACTTCCCTTCCCACCCTTACTCCTAGAATTATTTTGAATCAAATCTCATTATATCATCTTTTAGAGACACATTTGGAAATATTTATGAGGATTCTTTGTAATCATAACTATAACATCATAATTCTAATATATCAGCAAATACAGGTTGGCAATTTTTATTTCCTAAAAAGCAATTTAGTTCATAAACTGCCTTCTCTAATGATATTTAAATTGACTCCCAAATTCTTTACCTTGGGCCAAAAGTCGGTGATCTTTCCATTATCTAAGATGTCTTTTAAAAAATGTAAGATTCCCACTCCTAAAAAAAAAAGGGAAGCCAGGATGGCTCAGTGGGTTAAGAACTCACTTTGCAGCCCTGGGGACCAAGGATTGAATCCCAGCCCCAGCTCATGCGGACCCATACGCTGAACTGGGGAGTGCCCCGTTCAGTTCTCACCAGGGTGAGACCCCGGCCCAGTTTCTACCCTGTGCAGCCCTGTGCCCACCTGTGGAATTAAACTATGTGGAAAAATCAATGATATACAGCTATGGAGACTGTTCTGGGCCCTCCCTGTTCTCTCTGTCTCTATCTCTGTATCTCTGTATCTCCCTCTCTCAGTCAAAAACAATAGAAAATAAATCTTTTAAAAATATTGTTTTTATACATTAGCAAGAGCTCACTCACCTAGCACCAGATAAAATCTTTACCTATAATCATCAGAAAGATTTTTTTTTACCTGTTAGTGCCAAATTTCCACCCTTGCTAAGTCGCATCTGGAATGGGCCATTATTCAGTTCTTGGTGTTAGCCTTGCCTTGGGTTTCTTTACTAAGCCATGCGTATCTATCTAACTCAAGAGTCATCTCTGAGTTCCATTCCTGCTCCATTTTATTTTTTATTTATTTTATTCAAACATGAGTACCTAAATCTGTGGGCCTAGTGATGAGAAATGAGGCAGGTGAGATCTGAGGGCAAGCCTGACGTAAGCATCCTGGGGAAAATGGAGTGATTATTACCTAACAGTCAACCCTTGTTTCAAGGATTATTCATGGCTTATATAAAGGTTGCTGGGAAACCTACAGTGACATCTTGAGGTCCCTGGTAACTCCTCTCTTTAGTGGGAATAGAGTGGTTAGAAAGGGCCACAGGTGTGTGAAAAACCAGAACTAGAAAAAATATATTTGGTATTAACAAAACCACACATATAATTATATTGCCTAAACACTTCGATGAAACATATTTTAATTATACTAACTTATATATGCAAGCCTTTGAGATTAAAAGTTATATAAGAAGGTCTTTTCAATTTAACCAACTTTTGGAGGGTACGATTAAAAAACTATAAGCAAAAAAAACCAAAAAACCAAAAAACAAAAAAACTATAAGCAGAATACAAGACCCATTTAAATATAGTTTGAAATAATAATATATGTCTGCACAAAACATACTTTTATTGTACTGAAACAAAATGGTAGGGGCTTCTATTGAGGAAAATGTGCTCATTCATCTCCAATGTCCAAGAAACTTCAGAATGATGAGTAGTTCTCCTTTAGCTGTTACTTAAAGGTGATTTCTACCATACTCAAATGTTTGTTAATATTAGAGCTAAAATCTTCTCAAAATGTTTAAAATGTCTTTTATAATGTTATAAAATATAAGATGTCCCTGAATGTGGAATATTTTAAACTATACCAAATGACTTATGTGCTTTAAAAAAAAATACACTAATACTAGTAATAATCTTTGTATGTAGAAAGAAAAGAATAGAATATACTCTTAATTCAAAATTACCTAAGTGCTTAAACTATGAGAGACTAGAATAGACTCTAACTACTAAAAAATATTAATTTCTAGTTGTATAATAAATAAGCAAAGTGGTGAAATGCTATTCATTCATTCATTTATTCATTCATTTATTCATTTATTCATGATTAAATATTTATTAGGTGCCAGGTTTTCTCCTTAGGACACAAAAATGAAATGACAACCACTGCCCATTGAACCTTAGATTCTAGAGAGGCATTTTAGAAACATATGGACCCCAATTACTGTCTAAATAACCTTTGTACATCTGGGAATCAAAGGTTCTTAGAATCATGACAAACTTGGAAATTCCCACCACTAGGTTGCAGTGATGGCCCCTTAACTACTAGAAATGTTCATAAAATATCTGATTTATGTATAATTTTCATTAAATCTTAATCAATTATAAGAGGTAAACAGTGATATTCAATAAAAAGGACATGATTTTATCATACATAGTACAATTTCATTACCAAGATTTTTGTGAAATCCAAAAGGATTTTGCAGAGAAGTAGGCAAAAACTATTTTGCTGTTACTGTTATTCTTAACATGTTATCTTTGAAATCATTTGGCTAGCATGTAAACTGTGAAATTAATGGAAAGGTATCAGAATGAAAGATTGTGAAAGAAAAAAATAAATAAGGAAAATTTAACCTTAGATGTTTTGTTTTTGAAAACAGGACTTGACATTTCTCCAGACTTCTGCAAATATATATCTAGAAGAAAGTAAGTGCTGCATTAAAAAATCCTGATTCTATTTTTAACTACAATCCATAGAAATAAAAGATTTTAAACTCTCATTGATGTGACTGGGTTTTTTTTTCCTATCAATTTTACTTTCATTAACAATTTATCTACATTTGATTTAATAATTCTCAGTAGAGCCACTTTCTAACAGAGCCATTCTTTCAAAAACTGTAGCAATTGAGACCCTGACTCTGTACTCAAAGTTCCAAGGCTTGGTCTATATTCCAGGTCAGCCAACTACTGAAATTACTACTTTGGAAGAATTACTTAACTTCTTTATGCCTCAATTTCCTTATCTGGAAAATGGGATTACAATCTACCACACAGAATGTCTGTGAGAATTAAATGAATTACTATGTAAATCAGAATAATGCCTGGTACACAATTAGCCCTCAGTGTTAATATTTATGGCATTATTCTTACTAGTGTAAATGTAGATATAAATGCATTATTCAGGCTAATTTCATCACATTTTGTCTTTCTATTTAATAGTAAAACTAAAAAGCAAATTAAAAACCTACAACTCTCAAGCACTTCAATTACTGGTAAACCCCACACATTTTCATCATTCATTCATTAGTTGCTCAGTGACGATCGATGGTATGTACAAAACAGCTCTTGGTATACTAGATGTAATTTTGCTACTTCATGAGCAAGACAAAAAAAAAAACCCAACAAAACAAAAATAGCCCATGAAAATAAAGCAGCAAAAACATGGACTAGAAGAGCTACAGATTTAAATATACATCATCAGTACTGTCATAGGTGAGTCTACTAGATGCAAAGAAAGATATGCTGGTTGATATATAATAGACCAGCTATTTTCATGTAAAGGCAAAAATATTAGAAAATACTTAAAATGATAAAAACAACAAAAAAAATTTTTTTAAAGAAGAATCCACCAATTTTGAAGTAACGAAGCAGCACTACTCTGGTCCCAAAAAGTCTCTTGAACATTCTTGTCAACAATCTAGGCTCTGGAAGGTTTTGTCAGTGGGGATGAAGCCGGAAGATTTGGACAGAGCTCAAGTGAGGTTTGCTGAGATGAACTGAGTTCAGCCCAAGTTAAATGTTATCTATGTTTTTTTGTTAGGTAAACATCAGTTTAACAGATAAAGAACTGATGGTAGTTCTTTGATATGAAATAATACCCATGTCTGACATTGAAAATTCCTTGATAAATTTAATTGACTTTATCCCAGGGCTTCAACTGTTGATGTGAGAGTGTACATAATCTAATACATTACTTTTACATCTACTATTCCTTCCCAAATTTCTCTTGATTATGACCATATTCATTCATTTCCAATCCTATCATCCTTCAGTCAGAGGCTTGAGTACAGTACACTGTAATGGTTATTATTTGTTCTCACTATGTCCATTCTGGCCATCATCTAATCTATCCTCCCTTTATTGATTAAGTGATATGGCTGGGACTTGTTTCAAAATAATCCCAAACTAGTTTCTACAGGTTTGATGTGTGCTTCTAAAAAAGCAAGATTGTATGAGGGCTTTCCTGAAAAAATCCAGCCATAAGTGCCTCTATATTTTCATATTACATGGCTCAATACTTTCCGGAGAGCCCTTATATCTTTCTTATATTATGTTTCTGCTCACTTTATGGGCCAGGAGGTTATTTAAAATAAGAAACCTTGTAAGAGATGTCTTAGAAAGCTGACTCCTCACTCTAGATTTGGCTTCTTTATAATTTGTTTAATATTTCTGTACATGTATTAATGAGTGGGATTTGATTAATTTTATAATTCAATTTTACCTCTTTTTTTCTAAAAATTATGTATTATATTTATCTTTTTTAAGATTTATTTTTAATTGTTTTGACAGAGAGAGACAGAGATAGAGAGAGACAGAGAGAAAGGGGAAGGCCAAGAGCAGTCATTACAGCTGTGTGTCATCAGTTCTCAACATGGTTTTGTTCCACACAGGTGGGTGAGGAGCTGAGCAGGGCAGAAACCGGGTGGGGGCCTCCCAAATGGGAGGCATGCCCCTGTGAGCTGGAGGTCCAACCTGGGGGCCTCCCACGTGGGAAGAACGCCCTGGCAAGAACTGAACTGGGGCCCTGGGGCTAGGATTTGATCCTCAGACCCCGGGGCTGCAAGGCCAGAGCTTAACCTGCTGAGTCAACCCCGCATCCCCCTATATTTATCTTTTAATACTGTATCTAAATTTTATGCAGATTCAAATATTAAGGAGAATTAAAATAAAATTATAGCCATAATCTTGTCTGTATAAGTGATATCTTTCAAGTATAAGTTTGGAATAACACATGCCTCATGCACCAAGCATGAATTCATTGCTGTATGGGGCATCACATATTATGTAAAACATATTTACATCCATAACTGCCTATGTCTATAGCACAGAACACAAAACCTGTTACATATAATCTAACAATTATCACTCTAAAGTACTATATATACTTTAAATCTGGAATTATTGCTTAGAAACAGGACCTCACATACAGTGAGTGCAGATATATTTTCCCATTTATATAGGTTTTCTTTAATGTCTCTCAGTATTGTCTTATAATTATCCCTTGAGGAGGACTTACATGTTTTTTAAAATGTATTCATAGGTACTGAATTATTTTATGCTACTGTACATAGTGTCTTGTTAATTTTTTCCCCCTCTATGTGATAGCCATAGAGAAATACAATTAATTTTCAAATATTAATTTTATTCCCAGAAAACTTATTAAACTCTGATTAATTATAATCCTCTAAAAATGGCTGTGTCTTTGGTAAATTTCAATTTTTATCTTACTATCAGGTGAGAACAGCCACATTATGAACAGTCACTTCAGTTAAAGTGACCCATGCCTCATCTCTGTCACCACTCACTTTAATTTATCCTTTGAACCTGGATTTTCAGGAGTTTCTAGATCACCTCAATCATTTTTCAGTTCATTACCAGTAACCAATGAGACATGTTATGTAAACTATGTAAACATAATAGAACACAAATATCCTCCTAAATTGATCTTGGTAAAAAATTAAATACTTATTGAAGCCTTTACAAATACTATTGATGGGCCAGGGTATAATAGAGAGAAAGAAAGAAGAATATTGTTAAATAAGATTTTTCAGAGGCAAGCTTTATAAAGTTGAAAAAAATTCCTGATCTTCAAATAGAACTTTCCAGACCATCTACCAGAAATGTGCAGTACACTTGTCCAAGATGCACAGATGGACTCAAAGATTGTGCAGCTTAAACTAGCATCACAGCACTAGGCATGATCATAGAATGCAGGTGTGGGCAGTCCATGCAGTAGGCAGCTGCTTGTTTAGTGCATGTGGACACTGTGGACTGTCTTCTAGATAGTAAAGTCAAAAATGAATTACATCATTAATTATATAAGGAATTATTAAAAAAAAATGGAATTGGTAGAAGAAAGCTTTTCTGTAGTAACAAGAATTCCCAGATGTGAGTACAGCTAAAAGTGCTTGAGTTATTAAAGAAATTAAAATGAAACAAAATTTAGCTAACATTACAGGAACAATAAGAAACTTTCTTAAAATTAGTAAAGGTCATCTACAAAAACAAATACCTCCAGAAAACACTATAGTTAATGGCAAAATATTGAAAGCTTTTTCTCTGAATTGAAAAACAAAAATGGATGCTCATTATTGAATTGTGTTAAAGAGTTTAATCCATAAAATAAAGGAAGAAGAAGAAGAAATTAAAAATGATATAAGAATAAGAGAGGAAGAAACAAAACTGTCACATTCGTAAATAATACAATTTTCTATCTAAAAATACCCCTATAGAACCTACAGATTCTTATTATAATTAATCAGAGTTTAATAAGTTTTCTGGGAATAAAATTAATATTTGAAAATTAATTGTATTTCTCTATGGCTATCACATAGAGGGGGAAAAAAATTAACAAGACACTATGTACAGTAGCATAAAATAATTCAGTACCTATGAATACATTTTAAAAAACATGTAAGTCCTCCTCAAGGGATAATTATAAGACAATACTGAGAGACATTAAAGAAAACCTATATAAATGGGAAAATATATCATGTTTGTTCATTGGAAGTCCAAATATTACAAAGATGTGAATTCTTCCTCAAATAAATGATTACATAATAGGTTAAATGAATTCCAACAAAAGCCCAACAAGTGTTTTGTGAACCACGGAAATTGTTTCTAACATTGGTACATGGAATTTCAAATTACCAAGAATAGAAATTACCAAAACTAATGAGAAACTAAAACAAAGTGGGAGGGCTAGTTTACTAAGTATTAAGACATATTTTCAAGCTGTAGAAACCAATAAACTGTGATATACATCTGTAGAAATGTAACCAAGAAAGCCCATAAGCAGACCAATGCATGAATAGACACTATGCAGAGACAGTAGATTGTAGAATATCTGACTAACTTTCCAATAAATGGTGTGAATATAATTGGCTATCCACACAGACAAAAATGGACTTACACTGTTTAAAAAATCAACTTCAAGTGGGTAATTTGAAAGGAAAGCTTTAATAAGAGAATAAAGATAGCAGTCTAGTTTCATTTTTTTGCACATGGCTTTCCAATTTTCCCAGCACAATTTACTGAAGTGGCTTTCTTTTTTCCATTTTATGCTTTGGGCTCATTTATCAAAAATTATCTTCCTATGTATATGTGGGTTTACTCCTAGGTTCTCAATTCTGCTCCATTGGTCTGTATGTCTATTTCTCTGCCAATACCATGCTGTTTTGATAACTGTCACTTTGCATTACAAATAATTGAAGTAAGGGAGTGTGATATCTCTAGTCTTGTTCTTTTTACTCAGGATTTCTTTGGCTATTCAGAGTCTTTTGTGGTTTCATATAAATCTGATTATATATTTGATTTATTTCTTTAAAAAATGCCATTGGGATTTTGACAGGGTTTGCATTAAATCTGTATATTGCTTTGGGTAACATGGTCTATCTGTCATCATATACCAAAATACATAAAGAACTCATACAATGCAACAACACATACAAAAACAATGAAATTTAAAAATGGGGAGAGGACCTGAACAGACAGTTCTCCCATGAAGACATAAAAACAGCCAACAAATATATATATTTTTAAAAATGCTCAACTTCATTAGCTATTATGAAAACACAAATCAAAACCACAATGAGATACCACCTCACACTTGTTAGAATGGTTATCATCAACAAAACAAGAAATAACAAGTGTTGGACAGGCTATGGAGAAAAAATCTCATATACTGCTGGTGAGAATATAAATTGTTACAGCCACTAGTGAAAACAGTATGGAATTACCTCAAAATTTAAGACTAGAATTACCATATGACCCAGAAATCCCTCTTCTGGGTATCTATTTCAAAAATCTGAAAACATTTATCCATAATAATATATGTTCCCCTATATTTATTGTAGCGTTATTTACAGTGGCCAAGACATGGAAACAATTGAAGTGTCCTTCAATAAATGATTGGATAAGAAGATATGGTACATATATATAATGGAATATTACTCAATATGAGAAAAGATGAAATACTGCCATTTGCAACGACGTGAATGGATCCTGAGATTATCATGCCAAGCAAAATAAGTCAGGCAGAAAAAGTAAAGAACAGTATTTCACTAATGTATAAGATCTAAAACTGAAAGCAACAAATGATCAAGACAAAGAAAAAAACCTCATTGACACAGACAAAAGTTTAGTGGTTACCAGAGGATAAGTTGGGGAGGGTGGTAGAAGAGGGTCAATGGGTCAAATATATGGTAATGGAAGGAAAACTGACTCTGGGTGGTGAACACACAGTGCAACATGTATGATGTATTAAAGAAGTGTACATTTGAAACCTATAAAATTTTGCTAGCCAATGTCACCCAAATAAATTTAATGAAAATTTAAAGAAAAAAAGAATACAGAAAAATACTTTGATTGTCTTGATGTACCAAAGAATTTAAAAAATAAATTATACACAAAATATTAACCAAAATGGAAAATATTTATAAATTTGACTCCTATTATATTTTTAAATTTGGAGCTTCTGTTCACAACAACAAAAATATATTTAAAAAAAGCTAAGCCAAAACAGTTAGTTGTATGTAATTCTTTTGTTTTTTCATTATTTCTCTAATCATTAAAATATATAAATAATTTCTAAGAATCAATAAAAATGGACCCATAGAATAGATGGAAAAATATTTGGCAGGCACATCACAAAAAGAGGAAGAATAAATGTCCAATAAATATATGAAAATGGCATTATTAGTCAGGAAAATAAAATTTAAACCACAAGACATACTTACATTCCACCTCCCACCCCAGATGGGTAAAATTTAAGAAAACTCACAATGCCAAATATTAGCAATAATGGGAAGAATCATGATTCTAAAATAGTTTCATTATAGATTGAACCATGTTGAAAAACAGTGTAATGCTATCTTAAAAAAACAAAGATTCACATGCTATATGACCTAGCAATTTTACTCCTAGAGCTATAAAAACTTACTTGTAGTAGATGTTTATAGCAACATCATTCATAATTGCCCCAAACTGGAAACAGAATTTACAGCATTGAAAATGAATAAATCCCAGATACACATAGATAAATTTATGATATTGTTCAGTGAAAAAAGTAAGACATGAAACAATTTAGGGAATGAGTCCATTTATATAAAATTTTAAGGCTAAACCAATCCTTATTTGTGTAGATTATAGAATATTTAGGATTTATGCAAAGAAGTGAATAGTATAAAGAAATGAAAAAAAATGATTTTTATAAATGTTAAGTCACCCTCTCTTTGGGGACAGGAAGGAGATGTTATGGTTGGAAAGTGTTACCTATAAGGCTTCTGGGGTTCCAAAAATGATTGCTATTTCTTGGATGGTGGTTAAATAGGTTTGTTTCATAGACTTTTATTAAATTGTATAAATAAATTCTGTTCATTTTCTCCAAACGTAATTTATATTATAATTAAGAAAGTACTAATTAACCAAGAGGGGCCAGCCGAAAAGACTGTAAAATCCAGGAGATTAAAAGAAAACATAACACCCCAATGAGTGGAGGAAGCACATGGATTTCCTTCTCTTGATGACTTTTATTCTAAGCTGCATTCTTTGGGGGCCTCCTTGTGTGCCTTGACTGCCCAAATCTGCTGTATATCTGCCCTCTGACTGAACACAACAAGAGGTTTTAGCTCTTCTCCCATTTGTACTGAGGAGTCATTGTTCACCTTGATGAAGCAAACAGGACCCCTAATATGACCCAGAGACTTTCTCTCAGTATTGCAAGTGTCACACAGTGGAGAAGATGAGAAAAATGTGTGAGGGACCAGAAGCCCAGTGTGTTTGGGGAGCAAAATCGCCAACAATGGGCTTCAAGTGACCATGGGTGATCCTTCAAATGACTAAGTGAGAACTACTCTGCAAGACCACAGGAACTGTTCTAAAATAATTGTCATATGCTATTTGGTGACTCTCTCCAGTTGTTCTGAATAGTTCAGCTGAGTACAGTCTCTGTGTTCTGGAATAGGGCAGGTGAGGTCATGGGTGTGACACATTCACAATAAGGAGCTTGGGTTCTCTGTAAATGCTTCTGTGGTACATAAATGATTCCCCAATAGTCAGAATAGCATGAAAGAATCATCATGTTTCAGAGCTAAAAGTGGACTTAGATATCACAGACTTCAGCAATTTGTACATCACTTCAAAGACCACTATGAGTTCAAGAGAGCTACTTCAGGGTGTGCCAGCCCAGCAGGAGGCTTTGCCTTCAGACAGAGCAGCTTCCTCTCTATCAGCTTCACAAACTGAGCTTCCAGATCAACAAAAAAAGGAAACGCCTTAAAAAGAAAATTGAAAACCCACTGGTCTTGCCTAACTCCTTCCTTTCGCAGGTATAGAAACTGAAGTTGAGAGAGGAGAGGGTAGGTGGTGTCCTCAGAGTCACACAGAGCATTACCAGCAAAGCAAGACTGGAACTGAGTTCATCTGCTTTCTATTCCTGCTCTTTCCAATATATAGTATTGGTACTTAATACCATGGACAGACAAATCTAAACCAGGTATAAAGAAGAAAGGCAAAAACACATTTAATAACCAGTAGCACCTCTATCATAAGGTTTCTCTAAAGATCAAATGTGTTTATTATTGTACATATTTAGAACAGCCTTGGCTCATAACTAGAAACTGGCTTACTGTTTACTCTTCTCATAAAAAGGACATATTTCTCATCCTTTTGTTCTCTTTACCCACTTCATTCACACAAATGTGCCATTTCTGCCAACTGTTAGATTGAAAATTTAAAAAGGACCAAAGACCACAAATCCATACTAGGAATGAAATCAGCAACCTGTGCTCTCGAGTCAGAGCACAACAGCTGCTGGGGAGAAAATCTGATACACATCACGGACAAGGACCTAATGTAAGAACAACTTTACACGTAAGCCTTCTCCACCCCGTAGTTCTAACCACAAATAGTTTTATCACTACTAACCATGAGCTCATGGAAGGTTTTGGTGTTGGCAGCAGCTAGAGGGTTTTATGTGGGCATTTTTCAAGACAACTGAAGACAGAGGTCTACTGGTACTTGTTTCGTCCATGTTGAACACACTGGCAGAAGTAGGTCCTAGGTCAGAAGGCCAAAAGTCAGGACTCTCAGGTGTGTGGCCTCAGTTCTAACCCTGCAGGTCAAGGAACCATCCCAGACATCAGCCTGCAGGCAGTCTGTCCTTGTCCAACTGTCTCTAACAAGGAGGCCGACCCCATACTGTGGGGGCTGCTGCTCTGTCTTTCCCTTATGTGACCTTAACCATCGAAGAGAGTTCCTGACACTGAAACATCATTCCTCCCACTGTAATCCTCTAGCTGCCTGTGTATGAACCAGCCACCTGTGTGCACAGGCAAGATAAATTTATCATGCCTCCCACTTAGCTCTGAACAGATATAAAAGAATTTGGGGCACAGGAGTAACATACAGAGTGGTGTGAAGGGTGAAGTACTAAAATCCAGTGGTATTGTTTTCAGTGGGTATTGATCCTAAGTCTTACATCAGCCATGTCCCTTGTAATGCCTTCTACCACTTGACAATTTTCTGATCTGCTTTAGAGGAAAAAAGAGCCATCTTCTGTCAGTTACAGTTCTGATATCTGGTGTTAGGGTATTTTCTCTTTGCTATACATACTTCCAAGTACCATATTCAATTTTAAATGAATGAAGTAAAGAACATTTAATAGTATTTAAAAGATAGTTCAGAAAGTTTAAAATATTAAAAATAAAAATGCATTTACTTAAAATGAGAAATCGAAAGGTAAACAGGTAGCACTCATCAGCAAAAGGTAAGCAATCTTTGACTTAATAGGAGATAAAGAAGAAACTTGAGTACATGAAGAGTCTTTAACAGATTCCAGTTCAAAAGAAACATGTAAAGGCTGATTTTATTTGGGGTGGAGGTTATTGCCAATTCATGAGGTTGAAAGAAACCACGGTAAAAGTAGAGTAAGTCTGATTAAGAAGGGGGAGGAATGCAGGGCATTAGTTATATATTTAATTTCTGGACAGTATTGATTTTCTGTCTTCATTTGTTCTATGAGAATTAACTCCCAGAATCTCTCTATTAACATTTATTCAGTGTATACAGGCCATACCACTGGACAAGGCATAATTAACTAGAATAGGCAAAGCCCTGTATCGAAACTGGTAATAAAATCCATGTACTTAAGTTTGCATTTCCTTGCTTTCTCCCTTCCTTTATTCCTTCTTTCTAGATTATTTCCTTCCTTGAATATTTATTAAGTACCTGCCTTATGCTAAGGCATTTTTCTAAGCTCTGGTGATGAAATGAGTCCCCATCTTCACAAGGCTTATAAGCTGGTAATGACCGAACATGTGGTGCAGTCAATGTTGAATTTCTTTGGGATAGCACACAGAAAGTATTAAATCACTCTATTTAGCTAAGATTATTACAAAAACCCTGAAAGATAGACTTCAATCTGATACACAGAAAACCCTGGTATAAAGGACACTACTGTTTTATAATATAATCAAAGAAACAAAAATCCCACAAGTGTTGGAGGTAACATCAATTGACTGGGGCTCACATTCTAACTTTCCTCTAACTCAATCACCTTGAGCAAGTCCCTTTGCATTTTTAGTCTTGTTTCCTTCTCTGTAAAAGAAGTATAATATTGAGGATGCTGGGAAAACTCAACCGGTTGAGTGCTTGCCTTGCAATCACAAGGTCTGAGGATCGAATCCCAACCCTGGCCTGTGCAAACCCATATGCTGAACTACGGCACAACTGGTAACCATTGAGATGGTGATGAAGGTTCTTGCCTCCCATGTAGGAGGTCTCCAGTTCAATTCTTGCCCCATGCAGCCCCACGTCTATCTGTGTGGAATGGAATTATGTCACAGCTAATGGTGGACAGCTGTGGAGACTGCTCTGGGCCCTCTTCCTTTCTCTCTCTCTCACATTCTCTCTCTCACTTTCTCTCAAAAGGTAGAATAAATCTTAATAAAAAGCAAAGAAATATAATATCTTGTACTTTATAGAGGACAGTTATGTGCTCACTTTGGCAGTACATATGCTATAGAGGACAGTTGTAAGAATGAAAAGGGCTAGTCTGTAAGAAAAAACTTTGTGAATTACCATAAAAATATGAATTATTATTATTAGTAAGTGTAAGGTAGGTCATGTCAAGTCAAAGTTAGGAATAGAAAATGTCAAAAGACATTGTCTAACCACCCCTATCAAGTCCAATCACAGGACATATAAGAAACAAGGGACTCACATTATGTTAAAGAAGATGTTTACGTACTTTTTTCATTTCTCATCTTTTCCTCATTGTACAATATTAACCACATATTTACTAGGAAAGCAGCAAATAGTTATACTTCAATTTTTAAAAATTGTAGTATATAAAAATTTATATTTACAAAATAAATAAACTGTTTATTTCCAAAGGGAATTATAAGTACCATATAGTAAGACAAAATTTCAGTAATTTACTAGAAGCTGTTTCATACACAATTTATAAAGCACAGCCATGCACATATTCTGGTATATATGATCAGTATTTTACCAAGTTTTGAATATAGCTTCAAAAGTACCTAGAATTTAGCTATTTTTAAAAATGGCATTTCTGCAGGAATATTACAATTCTGATATTACAACATGGAACTGGATTTCCATATCCTGTAAAACAAACAGCCAGTATTGTCAGCAGCATTATTCTGGAAGTGTCTATTGAAGACTAGGCTAGACTGAGCTGCAAATGTGGTATCGCCATAGGCTGCTAGTTGTATTTCTTAGAAATACTACTTTTGGGGAAGCCGGGATGGCTCAGTGGGTTAAGCGCTCACTTGGCAGCGCTGGGACCGGGGATTGAATCCTGGCCCCGGCCCGTGCAGAACCATATGCTGAACTGGGAGCTCTCCCAGTTCAGTTCTCTCTCTGTCTCTGTATCTCTCTCTCTCTCTCTCTCTCTCTCTCTCTCTCTCTCTCTCTCTCTCTCTCTCTCTCTGTGTCAAAAATAAATAAATAAATAAATAAATAAATAAATTTATAAAACACTCTTTAAAAAAAAAGAAAAAGAAATACTACTTTCCAGTTTATGAAGTCACCACAGAATATTTCATTTTGAGAACATTCTTTGTCCATCGTCCTATCCCTGCCATGCTTTTAGTAGTAACAATCATTTCTGACTTGAGGCTGAGGTTTATACCTAGTCATAAATATTGTAGAAGGGGAGCTACCCCTCCAACCTCATAACTAACAGCTTTAATGTTTCTATTGCTTGAATCATCACTTTGTTCCCTGATAATAATGTATGCAGTTTAATGGTCTCATACTGAAGAGGCAATACAAAATCATTATTTGCTTTTATTGTTTTCTGAAGAGAGGCTTAGCCACCTTGAAACCGTCCTTGAGTGGCCTGATAAAGGAGCAAGTGTCCCTGCGCACTCTTGCAGGGATATTTTGCAAGCCTGCATATAGGGTCCCAGACAATTTAAAATATTGATGGATTTTGAGGTGATTTGATGATTCTATAAAATAATTCTGCATCCTTACTTCCAGATAAATTCTGCTTACTTTTAAGAAATGGTCAGTGTTTTCTTTCCTCATTAAAAAAACAACATTTTTTATGAGATATGTTCAGTAAAAACCTGTTTTGCTTGCTTGCTGGAGAGACCAGCTGGCAGGAAGGAGCAGAGAAAATAAAGGAAAAACGCCAAATCCCTGAACTGGCTGCCTCAGCTTTTTACTGTTAGTGTTGCCATTTTGTTTTTTGTTTGCCTGCTTATTTGTCTTCCCTTTTCAACTGTCAGGGCTTAAGAGAAAAGGGTAAGAGGAACTGTTTGGCAGAAGTCAGTATCTGTTGGAGGTTAAGCAGCCTCAACTCTTTCTATAGCGCTCCCTATACAAGAATAGCCAGTAACATACTGTTACATGCCATTACACACTTCTTATAATACCCTTCCAGAAAAACCAAGGTTTCCTACAGTATAATCATTACTAAGCATTTGACCAGGTTTTCCCAGGAATATATTGCTTTCCAAAGGATTTCTGGCAAGAAGAATTTCTTGGACAGAGTAAGATTGTGGAACAAATTTCTGCAAGTACATAATGTTAAAACTCCCACTCTTAACCAGACTTCCCACCTGAGCAATCTGGCTAGGTCCAGCCACACCAGCCAAGCTCTCTGCGTTGCTATACTCCAAGTCTATGTGATGGTTCAGCATATCCCGTGCTTTTTGTTTTGTTTCATGAAGACTGTCAGAGAAAATATATGACAGACAATAGTAGCTTAGGTCTTAAAGGCACAACACTGCTTATTTTGGCTTGTGTTTTTGGAAAATTTTGTATTTTAAATAGTTAAAATTCTGTATGGAAAGGGCCCGTAGACAGATCCCTCACATGGAAGGCACAGAGACCTTAGGCAATTGAGTCTTGATTCTGACACTGCACTTGTTCACATGGTGTGAAAGAACAGTAGTGGAGCAGATTGAGAGGAAAAGCACAGGAGCTGATGAAACCTGGGTTGAAAATCTACTTCCAATCACTAACTGAGAACATTGACAAGTTACTTAAACTTTCACAATTTCAGTTTGTGATTCTTCACTTGACATATACGTAAAACCAACCATTTAAGTTCTGAGACCATCTACTCAAAGAGTTAATAGGATGCTGGGACCCAGTACTGCTTAGTAGATAAGTCCTGGTATTATCATGTGCTTTTAGCAACTGTATAGAAGACACAATTTATTATAATTTTATCATCTTTTCTTATTGATACTTCTCTGTGTTACTAAATTGTGACATTTTTTGTCCTGTTTTTGGAAAATTTTAAAGGATAATATAGAGAATTAACATTTATTGAGTGTACAGTATGTGCCAGACATTGTGGCAAATGGTTTCAAGTAAAAAACTCTATCTCATATAAAATGAGATATAAAATATCTAATCATATAAAATCTGTAATAGCCCTCTGAAATAAATATCATTATCTCCTTTACTGATGAAAAAACTGAGGGCTACAGACTTTAAATAACTTCCCTAAGATGACACTATAGCCATGATAGAACAATTTGTGTGAGGCTAAATCACTATGTTATCTGTGGTGTGATTTTTAATTTAATTTCCCCCTAATTTAAGGTCTTTTATTTATTGCGCAAATATTGATGAGTTTCTTTAATATTTAAGGCATTGTTTTTCCCACATGTCATCAGCAGTTCTTTCAAGAACCAAATGACTTTTTCCTCCTCCAGAATAATAGCAGTTTTTCCCTGTGGTCCTGTTACAATTCACTATCCAAGTATTTGGCAAGAATCCAAATATTCATTATAAGGCTGTAGAACCAGGTTTGTGGTCATTTGTGTGTACTTAAAAAAAATTAAGCTCCAAATAACTAAAAATCTCAATTATTAGCGATGCCAGGATAGCTCAGCATTTGAGCACTTGCCTTGAAATCGTGAGGTCTGGAGTTTGATTCCCTGGCCCTGCTCGTGAAAACTCCATTATGCTGAACTGCAGTGCAACTGATAACTACTGGGATGGCTCAGTGGTAAAGGTTCTCACCTCCCATGAGGAAGGTCCTCAATTTTGTTCCTGCCTGGTTCGGCCGCACATCCACCCACGTGGAATGAAATCATGCCATAACTGATGATGTACAACTATGGAGATTGCTCTAGGCCCTCCCCTACCATCTCTCTATTACCTTCTCTCAAACAAAATAAATCTTAAAAAATAATCTCGAATTAATCCAATTAATTTTTATAAATAAAAATTCTTTAAAAAATTTATCATTTCTGAAAATTAACCCTAAATATTGATTGAGCTTACTTAGACAGATTTTCCTTTCTTTCATATTCTTGGAATGTTATAACAATTAGATGTGCAAATATTAATTTAGGACTTAATATTCATTCATTGTACAGAAGATAGTCTCTCTAACCTAAACCACTTGTGTTCTGTTCATTTCTTTGAGTAATGGTAAGTGACCACCAAACCTACCTCCCATACTAGATTGTACTAAATGAGCTAGTTTATCCTAACTATAGGAAGTTGAGAGAGGGAGAAATGCTAGCAATTTTATTTAGCTCCTTTTCTTTTAGTTTTTGGGGAGTCACTAAAAAAAAAAGATATATTAATTCTTTCTCAGACTCAATATAGCTGTGATTCTACATATTTGAGTTCTAAAATAACTAGGAATTTTTCCTTTTCTGAATTCACCATTCTGGATAATGGCTCAAGAGAGAAATAAGAAATATAGCTTTCAAATTCAAGAATTCATTTGGTGCATCATTTCATTATAAAAATTGCTTACTGTTTTTACTTGATGGATGACAGGAATAGTCATTTCTCTAGTGAATGAGGTCGAGCTGGAAAACAGATTTACTTCATAAATCTCTTTAGTGCCTAGTCAAAATGTGTTTGCTTGTTATTGAGGAGGTCAGCCACAAAGTCATCATTACTTATATGCTTATTATTTAACTGCTATTATAATGTGTTGAGACCTCTTTAGGGAAGAGTAGCTTTCTTTAGCACTTTGGTAGCTGCCTACCTGACTCAGCCAACTAACAAGAAACTTTGCTGAATTATGATGATGAAGAGCAAAATTTCCATAGACAGGACTTAATTTTAATTGTATCATTGACAGTTTTTGTTTGAGTCAAGTTGCACACTTGACAAAGCAGAGCCAGTGTTTCTATTTTAAAAAATAAATGGCATTTCAGTATTAAATTTCAGTTTGTACTCTGCCCATAGTTTAAGACTATAAGCCTTCTGGAAAGAGTGTTTGTATTCCAGAATATTTGTATTTTGCTCAGTAAATAATGGTGAAATGGAAATTTTGGCTGCCCTGATGGAGAAAGGATGCTTCCTGCCATCTCACACAGTTATAAACATTTCTGAGAGCCCAAAATATTTACTATTCTTCTATTCACTAAGGGAAATGTAAAAGATATTCAGATATGCCTCATTTTATAGGGTGGGTAGGTTCTGTAAAGATATATGTAACTTACAAAATATTTAAAATAAACTAGGACAGTTTACTTTTAAGCATTATTTTATCCTTTTCTTTGACAAAAAAAAAAAAAAATTTGTTAATACCCAACTTCCAAAGGTTCATCAAAATTTAGAGAGGGGAATGGGGCACACGGTAAATACCACCCTAACCTCTTAGTTCCTGAGGTTCTTCTAGAAAACTCCTACATCTAATTTGACAAAAACTTTTAAAATCCTATCTCACAATAACCAATGGAGAATTATAGGATTGAGAAAAAATGTCATTCTAATACTCATATATGTTATTGCTCAACCTAATTTTCACAAAGAGGACTTGTTTAATCAAGCCACTGTAGTGCTAATAACTTAATAATTTATGAAACTCCTTAAGTCTCTCTCTCCCAGACCTGATATACTTTGGGCATCTCCAGTCTAACAAGCCAATGGTTTGCTTTGTAGCATTGCTAAAAGAAGGCTGGAAAGAACGCATAATTTGTTCTTTATGCAGTTGGTAAAGATGAAATGCCAAAAGTTTATATAGTCCTAAGAAAACTCTTCCTTCCTTCTTTTCTTTAAAAGGTATCTGAGTATGGTTTTGGAGGAATAGGCATTCAAACTACTCCACCTGCTTTCAATAATGTGGTTTGACTGTTATAGGGGATAAACTTTCTTCACTCTCCCCAGGTTAGGGCATGAGCTTTAGTGTGCTAAAATTGTTGCAGGGACCCATGAAACTGCCATGGAATCACTCTGAGGATGTGCACTGATGAGTTAATGTTGAGAAAGTATTCTGTCTTTTCTGCACTGTGGTTCATAAAATACACATAATGACAAATTAGCTCATTACATCAAGGATTTTGTAAAATACTTGTGGGGGTAAGTATTTCTATCATTAGTTAGCTAATGACTTTTTCATAGGCTGAATCCAGTAAAGGCATTAGAAAGCTCTTTGTGGAACATTTTTTGGATGTATGATTTGAGAAGATGTGTGTTTATTTTTCACATTGGCACAAATTACCCAACTATGTTTCCTTATTCAAGATTTATACTTACCCCTTTGTCTCAGATGAACTAGGTTTGTTTAATTCTACACTGTAAACTTTCTCCTTGTCTTTACATTCAGCTCGGTTTCATCTCCATTTACACATAACCAGATAGGTGCTGCTTTTGAAGTTATACCATAAGTTCCACCTTCTCTATTAAGTGTCCGATTCTCAACAGACTTCCTAAGAAAACATTCATTACAGAACTTAACTGCTTTCAATGTAGCACCTTATGAATTTCTACTTGCTTGATGTTTGGTTGTTTTACATGTGCAAGGTTTGGCTGTACTTGCCTAAGTCTCCTTTTACTCAAAAGCAAGTCATATGATATAGGTGGCAAATATATATTCATATCTTCATAAATAATATAAATAAATATAAAAATATAAATAAATAAATAAATATCCTTCTATGTACATTTTGCACATAATATTGTGCCAGGAATAGATTAAGTATCCAAGTATTTACTGAACTGAATTAAATTCAATTGTACCAGTTATGTTAGTTATTAATAATAATAAGAAAAATAGGTTATTTTAATAAATTACCATCTCCTAAAAAAAGTGAATTGGAAAAAAGTTCAAGACCTAGTTTTTACTAACTGTCCTTATAAATAAAAATTTTAGAATTGACTATAACAATGTCACCTATCAATGTATACATAATTCAATTTGAAAATTTTCACCAAAATACTTGCCATTTTTTAAAAAAAGCTTAGTGAATAAGCAATGAGCATACTTGTTCTTTCCTAAAAGTAAATTATTTTAACAATAAACCTCTGAACTTTTAAGTAAAGATTTAGGCAAGTGATATATGAGTTAGGTAAAAAATGAGTAGAAATAAAAATGGGAAACTGAAAAGCTTTCAAGCGTTATGAATGAGGATAATCATACATGATTATCAGAGAGAACATGCTTATTATTGGTAAACTTTAATTTAATTGAGATATCTCAGGCAGAAATATTCTTATCTCTATACTCTCTCCTCTATGCTCAAATAGCACTTTCTTTTTTCTTTTTTAAATTTTATTGTTTTGACAGAGAGAGAAAGAGAGAGAGGGGAGGGCCCAGAGCAGTCTCTGTAACCGTATGTCATCAGTTCGCAACATGGTTTCATTCCACACAGGTGAGCATGGGGCTGTGCTGGGCGGGAACCAAGCCAGGGCCTTCCCGCATGGGAGGAATGCCCCTCTGAGCTGCGGGCTGAACCAGGGACCTCCCACATGGGAAGCTTGCCCCACCAAGAACCAAACTAGAGGCCTCCCACATGGGAAACACACTGTAGTTCAGCGTATGGATCCACTTGGGCTGGGGCCAGGATTTGATCTTCAGAGCCCAGGGCTGCAAGGTGAGGGCAGGGCTTAACCTGCTGAGCCATCCCAGCATCTCCCCTATAGCACCTTCTTTAATCTTGTAAAGTAGGGCTTACTACACATTTAAAGATTTATTTTTATTGATTTTTGACAGAGAGAAACAGAGACAGAGAGAGACAGAGAGAAGGGGGAGGGCCCAGAGCAGTCTCCATAGTTGACATTAGTTTTCCATATAGTTTCACTCCACAGGTGGGTGCGGGGCTGCGCAGGGCAGGAACTGGGCTGGGAGCCTCCCACATAGGTCCCGGCAAGAACTGAACTGGGGGCACACCCCAGTTCAGCACGTGGGTCCGCATGGGTTGGGACTGGGATTCGATCCTCAGTCGCCAGGGCCTCAAAGCGAGCGCTCAACCCGCTGAGCCATCCCAGCCCTCCCTTACTACACATTTAAGTGACTTGGTTATCTGTGTAGCTTTCTCACTAGACTATACATACCTTTAGGAAAGGGATTGCAGTGTCTTTGTATATTTTATCCTCAATGTCTAGTGTAAGCCTTTGGAATAGAAGATACACCTTTAAACACCGTAAGTAATAGAAGTACAAATAATTAAATGACTAAAGGAAGAAAGAGAGTAACAAACACAAATGAGAAAATTATTCCTAGGAAAAGTGATCTCTCCTAAGATATAATCAGCTCTGCCAAATTCCTTAATTCCAAAGATTCATGTGTTTCTCCAAACGCAGAGGAAGAACAAAGATATTAACACCTTTAAATGACAATGTTTTGGAACTTGGAACTTGGCCCCTTAAGTCAGTATCATAACGTCTTCCAAAAAATTGCTCTGGCATATCTGAAAATGAGTAGGACTTAGGTAAAATTAAAATATTTTTTTTACAAAATCTTTGTATCATTTTTTACTATAAATGTCATGTCTTTTGTCATACTAGAACAATTCTATCAATTCCAGTCATTCTTAAGTTAGTTTTACCTAAATATAGAAAATGTGTCCAAAACTCTCATATCTTTAAGATATTTTTATACTTTTATATTATATAATGAACACCATGAAAAAAAGTCATCCTACAGGTTTGTCTCTTGAAAATTTTTTACTGCTGAGATTCTGAGAACTGTGTTTAACATAACCTCATACAAAATCAACATAGCAGCTCTAAAAATCACATAAATAAATCAAGTTGCTCCTCAGAAATAGGTATAATAAAAATCATTACTGCTGCCCTTGCTGACATCTGCTGTAAAGTCAAATTCCTAAAGTTGTTTGCAGACTTAGAATGGACTTTGATGAAGAAAAAAAGATTGCATTACATTAAATTCTAACTGCTTTTCTTACCTAGTTACATTCTTCTCCAAAACAACAAGTATTTTCACTTATGGTGGTAACTTTCGACTACAGATAATTTTCAAGTGTCAACAATAGACTCATTAAAAAAAATGCAAGCGTAATGGCAAACCTAAAATTAAATTTATGAAATCATAAGCACAAAGATTTTATCAGATGACTCTCTATCCATTCTAAATTCTAATTATATAGTCTTAATTATGAAGGATTGCCTGCAGAGACTGGGTGTCATTATTTTTCAAGCAGCCTCACAGAGACACATTACATTGATGAATTTTTCACAGTCTAGAATTTGGTCCATGGCCTTGCGGCCTTAGAAACTTGATCTATCAGCTAAGCTGGAAAAAGATCCACATCTCAGAGATGGAATTAAAACTCAAAAAGAACAAAACACTAAAGACTGATAGAGCAAGATGCAAATATCTTAATACACTAATTTACAATAAGAACCATAGATGGACTAAAACACTGATGGGGCAAGCTAGCACATTTTCTTTCTGTGGATAGATCCAGATGGAGAACCACATTATAATCAGAGGTTACTGACTGGTGATGAAAAGCGGGACAAAAGGAATACATTAAAACAATCAAGTGCAAGACTGTAATTAAGATTCTAGTTCTACTACTTCCTGATTTATCTTGATATTTCACATGAGAGATAGGTAACCCACCAGACTCACCAAGCAGCTAAGAATCTATCTCTTGGGGATGGCATCTGCTAGGAATAGCAGACTCCCTGTGTGGCTAATTAATTCCTCTTCTGAATGACAGATTTTTCTTCATATATCTTAAATCTAATTCTGGCAGACTATAGGTTTTCTAAGCTAACATTTGCTTTCTCTGGCAATGCTATTTAAAGGAATCATTAGATTCATTCATTGTTTGTTGTTTGCTGCTGTTGTCATTTTTTTTCTTTTCTATCCATACTAGCACCACCAGACAAGTCCAAGTCCTCAACTCCCTATGGTAAAAGCCTACTGGTCTACCCATTTCAAAACTTTGTCCAACTCCAAAGATCACTCCTACATAAATCTACCTTAAATTTGGGTTTTACACATGTTTTTTTTTTTCTTCCATTTTCCACTTTCACTCACTCTAGAACCTCTCACTGACTTCTACTGCCTTCATGTTGAATTCAAATTGCTTAGCCTTCCATTCAAGTTTCTTCACAACTGTGCCCAAGTTATTACTATTTTTCTATTTCATGAATCTACTACTCTACTCAAATCTATTGTCTCATCATATTCAATGTGTGCCCCTAAATCCAGGCTTCTATTCATTCCTGAGGTCAAGTAAAGATCAATCTCCTCCAGATAAGAAACATGTCCCAAATGAAAAATTAGAACAAAACCCCAGAAAAAGAATAAAACAAGTTGGAGACAAGCAATCTATTATTCAATAGAATAATAGATTCAAAATACTGAGTTCAAAATACTGGTTATAAGGATATTCAATGATCTCAGAGAGAACTTCAACAAAGAGATAGGAAACATAAAAATGGAGATAGAAAACATAAAAAAGAAACAATAAGAAATAAAGAATACAAAAAATTAGAAATGAAGTATCCAATAATTGAAATGAAGAATACATTAGAAGGAATCAACAGTAGATTAAATAAAGCAGAAGACTGAATCAGCCATTTGGAAGACAAAGTAGCAGAAAACACCCAATCAGAATGGAAAGAAAGAAAAATTAAAAGTGAGACTAGTCTAAGGCAGGGGTAGGCAATAGTTTTGGCTTGGGGGCCTCTTTGTGGAAACGAAGGTTAGTGGAGGGCCACACCTTTTAAAGTGATTGCATTTATTAGTTAACTTTGCATTTCAGAAAAGATATATATTGTATCATAAAAATCTGATGTCTTGGCGGGCTGCAAAAAAACCTGTAGTGGGCCACATGTGGTCCATGGGCTGCAGTTTGCCCACCCCTAGTCTAAGGAACCTCTAGGACAACATGAGGTGTACCAACATTCACGTTATAAGGAGCACCAGAAGAGAGAGAGAGTAAGGAATTGAAAAGCTATTTGAAGGGAAACTGGGATGGCTCAGTGGGTTGAGTGCTTACTTTGCAGCCCCGAGGACGGAGGATCAAGCCCTGACCCTAGTCCATGTGGTCCCATATGCTGAACTGGGGTGTGCTTCCCATGTGGGAGACCCCCAGTTTGGTTCTCACTCCCCAATTTGTCTCCTGGTTTAAGGGGGTATACCTCCCATGTGGGAGGCCCCCCACCCAGTTCCCATTTTGCATGGCCCCTGCCCACCTGTGGGAAATGAAATCATGTTGAAAACTGATGGCGTACAGCTATGGAGACTGCTTTGGGCTCTCCCCCTTATCTCTGTCTGTCTCTGTCTTAGTCAAAAACAATAAAATATAAATCTTAAAAAAAAAAAAAAGGCTATTTGAAGAAATTATTGCATAAAACTTCTCTAATCTGATGCAGGAAATAGACATACAAGCCCAGGAAGCATAGAGAGTCTCCACCAAAAATAAACACAAGAGGCCCACACCAAGATATGTCACAATTAAAATGCTAAAGGTTAAAGACAAAGCAGCAACTACCAGGGAGCTCCCATAAGACTGTCAGCTGATTTCTCAACAGAAATTCTGCATGCCAGAAGGGGTTGGCATAAAATATTCAAAGTGATGAAACATAAGGATCTACAACCAAGATTACTACCCAGCAAAACTATCATTAGAATTAAAGGACAGATAAATTGCTTCCCAGACAAGAAAAAGATAAAGGAGTTCATCATCACTGAGCTAAAATTACAAGGAACGATTCTTCTTTTAATAAGAGAAGAAAAAGGAAAAGATCAAAAATATGAATACTAAAACTGGCAATAACCATTAATACATATCTATCAAGAACTACTGTAAATGGAAATGGATTAAATACTCTAATCAAGACATAAGCTGGTGGAATGAATAATAAAACAAGACCCTTACATATGCTGCCTGCAACAGACCCACTTCAGATCGAAAGACATACACACAGACTGAAAGTAAAAGGATGGAAAAAGATATTTCATGAAAATGGATATGGGGAGTGGGGGGAAGCTGGCTAGCAATGCTTATACCAGACAAAATAGGCTTCAAAATAAAGGCTATGGGATGTTGGGAAAGCTCAGTGGTTGAGCACTGGCCTCACAATCATGAGGTCCAGGGTTTGATGCCTGGCCCTGGCCCATACAAACCTATGTGCTGAACTGTGGCACAACTGGTAACCAACGGGATAGCTTGAAGATAAAGTTTTCCACCTCCCATGTGGGAGGGCCTGGGTTCAGTTCCCTCCCTCCACCTCATGGCTCCACATTCACCTGTGTAGATTGAAACCATGTCACAACCAATAATGTACAACTATGGAGGCTGCTCTGGGCCCTCCCTGCTTTCCTCTCTCTCTCTCTCTCTCTCTCTCTCTCTCTCTCTCTCTCTCTCTCTCTCTCTCTCTCTCTCCCTTCTCTCAAAACAGTAAAATAATCTTTTAAAAAATTAAATAAATAGGCTATAGCAGGATACAAAAAAGTCCTAATAATTTCACTTAATGGGTGTTTATCTGAAGAAACCCAAAACACTAATATGAAAAAAATATTTGCATTCATATATTCCTTGAAGCATTATTTACAATAACTAAGATATGGAAGCAACCCAAGTGCCTGTTAATAGATAAGTAGATAAAGAAGAGGTGGTACATGTATTCAATGAAATATTACTAAGTTATAAAAAAATAATGAAATCTTACCATCTATAACAATATACGTAGATAGAACTAGAGGATATTATTCTAAGTAAAGTAAGTCACACAGAGAAAGACAAATACCATATGATTTCATTTGTATGTTGAATTAAAAATAAATAAATAAACAAACACACAAAATGGAAACATATTCATAGAAACAGAGAACATTTTGATGATTTCTAGACGGGAGGGAACTTGGGGTGATAAATGAAAAGGAAGAAGGGATTAAGGAGTACAAATTGGTAGTTACAAAGTAGTCATGGAAATATAAAGTATAGCATAAAGAATATAATCAATGATATTATAATTATGTATGGAGTCAGATGGGTACTAGATTTATCAGGTTGATCACTTTGTAGTTATATAAATGTATGATCATCATCTTGTACTCCTGAAACTAATATAATATTGTATGTCAATTATAATTGAAAAAGAAAAAATATTATTTAAAAAACAAAAACACAAAAAATCTACTGCTTCCATGAAGCTATCTCTGAAAGCCCAGATCTGAAACAGACCTTTCCATTATTTTGATTCTTTTGGCATTTAGTATATTTGGAAAGTAATTATTATATGTCAATATACTGTCTCCCCAATTAGAATAAATTACTTACAGGTGGAAACAGTATATTTTGCCTTTATTATATTCTGTTTCTTTAGTTCTTTAATATCAGGCATGCCCCAAAACGGGGGCTTAGAACTGGCCTTGTACACTTGTAGGTAAATGTACCAAACTTCCTTCAGAGCCTAAGAAAGAAATTGAAAAGGCTTATCCTTAACAGAAGACAGCAGTTGTCTCTAGAAGCGTCCTTGGGATATTGATAGTTTATGGCTTTTTCTAGGCCCTGAGAGTGATTTCAGAAAATCAGTGTACTCCCCCACAACCTCCTTTGCTTTCTATACTGTTTGATATTACACTTGAAAACCCCTTTCAACTCCTGTTAGCCTCACTGTCAGTCACAAAGTAGAGTGTTAGTTTTAAAAGTAGATTAAGCATCTGTTATATAGATTTGTTTTCATAGCATTAAACAGCAACAATAATACAGGAGGTAGTTACAGAAAAGTGTTACAAATTAGGTCACTTCAATGTGATAGTGAAGTTGATAAAAATCTTCCATACTAAAGATGAAAAAGTAGATTTGGAATAACAAAGAGACCAAGAAGGAAATAACCTTAATTAATTTAGCTACCATTTAGCTTTTTCAGTATCCTTATTGTGTAATCACATATTGGTTGGAAGCCTAATTGAAAAGTGTTTTAAAAAAATCTCCCAGCATTTGTATAATACAATGAACTGATTTGTAGTAGCATCTAAGAAGACAGTTTCTCTCATTTCATACCACAGCACTACTGCTTGTGGGGAGGATATCCAGAATGTTGTCAACAGGGTCTTCTGTAATTATGAAAGACATGAAAATACACACATCGGCTCATATTTCATGGAATTTGGCAACCCCATATCAGAAATGTTGGGGAACAACCTGGCTAAGTCTTAAAAGGAGGAAGGAGAAACCTAATTCAAAATGGAGTGAAGGTGATAATCTTTCCTAGGAAGGAGAAAATTGCCAGATTAAACAAATATAATTAAGCCTAATTAGTTAATTATAAAATATAATAAAATAACAATAGTTTAATTATAGTAAATAAAATAAAAAGCTTTACTAAAATGGAGAAAGTAATAATTTCCTGGGCATAGAATAATTAATTTCTAGAGTTAGGAAATCAAGAATTTGTAAGGTACCTGATTGTTCTCCTAATATTAAAAAAATAAAATGCAGACTAATTATGCTTACACTAAATAAAAATCATCATAATCTATTGTTTGGAATATATTTTAATGAAAGATATTAAAAGACAGGATTCTGTGAAATAGATCTACCATTAAAAACAACAAAAAAGAAATAAAAAAAACAAACAAACATTCCCAGGAAAAGTGTTTTCTATTGGTGAATGTTAATGTCTTACTTTCCTTTTTGGGACATCATCTTAGAATTCTAGTATAGCGTAACAGAATCATAAAAGTAGACAGAAAAATGGAAGCCATTTCATATATTCCAGTGACTTTCTAAACTTAAGCACACTGAGACTAAAGAGGGAACAATTTGTTTCTTTTGATTTGTAAATATGTGCAAAAAGGAGCTCCCATAGTTTCCTCTAAAATCTTTGTAAATTCACAAAAAAATGTAAATATTTAGCCTATATTTCATATTTTTATGCATGGCAATTCTCATAATATATAGACAAGATTTGAGTATGATGTAATGAGCTATAGGCTGTCCACGAAAGTAAATGTTAGGATCTTATGATCATATTATCTATTTAGTTTTATATCTCAAAATAATGGTATTTCTTTTAAAATCTAGTCTTTAATGTTTTCTGTATTTTAAACAAAACATTCCACTTACCAGCATAATATACGGTCACATTTAAATAGCTATACCTGGTCTGAAGCAGAGGTGGTGGGTGAAGGATTCAATACTGCCTGTTTCCTCTAGAGTCCACCTTCTTTGTGAGAGCTTCATGCTGGCATTTAGATTTTTCTCACTTTGAATGAGTACCGTATTTTCCGGCGTATAAGACGACCGGGCGTATAAGACGACCCCCTAGTTTTACAGTTAAAACATAGGTTTAGGCCTATAGTCGCTGTATAAGACTACAGCCTCAGAAGTGGGGGGTCGTCTTATACAGCGACTATAGGCCTAAAGCTATGTTTTAACTGCAAAATCAGGGGGTCGTCTTATATGCCGGAAAATACGGTACATAAAGTCCTCACTTTACATAGGAGAAATCTTCTTTGGGAAAAATATACTCATTATGTACTTCACACATCAATAGTATTTTCTACCTTCACTCAACTTTCAATGTACCTACAGAGTAAATTAATTTAAAATAAACTTTCAAAAGTGAAAAATGTTGAAAAACAAATTTTAAGAAGGCAATCTTTCTGCTTAAGTGCATTTTATTACATTTTTTAATTATATGGTAGCATATTTTGATTCTGAAATTTTAGAGGTATTTTGGGCTCTGAAATGTATATGCTTGCCTGCTGATTTCAATCAAAAGACTATAAGAAATTAAAGTGTCACCTTAAAACCGACCATAAGAACTCTTTTTATTATACACAGTACCAGTCTAATAGAATGTAAATGGTTTTACAACCTTTAAAGTCTAAGCTTAAAATTATTTTTCTCATATTTGACCTCATACTTCAATTTCTTCTAAGAAACGTGGATGGATCTACTTGTCTGCATACATATAAAATTTATTAATTCATGTTCTTGTCTTATAATCAATTCTATACAAATTGAGAAATGTAACACTTTCACCAGAAAAACACATGCCATGAATCTTAATATTATTCACATTGTGCTCTATTTTTAATCAAGTGGTTAATCTTGAGTAAAATAAGTCATGAAAGACAAAACCTTCAAATCTTTTTTAATAACAATTATTTTTATATAACTAAATATTTGAATTAAAACCATAAAAATATCTGTACATGTTAAAAAACAACTGAAGCCTCTACTATGGCTTAGCGTATGAAATATTTAAAGTTCTTAAATATCCATTAAATATATATATTTAATAGTATATTTTCATTAATCTATTTTGCAATGATACCTTGATTTTACTAACCCAGATATTTATACAGCAAAGTAATTTTCTTTTTTTATGAAATCATAAAGTTAGTTAAATATTTTCCATAACAAGAAGTTTACAAAATATTCACTTTGAAGCAGTCCATAAAGAAAATATATGATGTTTTCTTGGATTTGTATGAAAGCATTAAACTCAACTTGAAACAAGAGAGTATTACCATCAACATACCTTGTCCTTGGGTTACTCCATAAAATTCAGCTGCTATCCTTGCCGCTTCCTTGCGGTTGCCTTTCACAATGTAGAAATGACTAAGAATGGCAAGACTGATTTTCACAAAAAGCTTGAAACAGAAAAGTGAAAGTATCGTAAAGTAGACATTGGATAACTGTTGAGCAAATGGTCGGCTTTCTTCTAACACCGACATTGCTGCACAAGAATCTGAGCCGGTCTTTAGTGAAATCCAAGTCTCAAATGTGCCTGGCTCTCGTCCGAGATGCTCCTGAACAGCTGGTCCTGAAGAAAGAAAATATCAGCTGGTAATGATGCCTCCAGCTCAAAATATTTATACTGTCCATAAAAGTTCTTCGTAAACTCCGATTGGTCTGACAATATTCCAGGGAAGCAACTGCAACACGTGCCCCATTTGCAAGACTCCTGACTTTCCAGTCTCAAAATAAATAGACATCCTGTCTCTTCTCTGAATTTCAAAATCTAGGTATTAAAATTTGTATTCAGATTATTTCATTTTTTGGGGTATCAAATTAGCATGAACACTTTGAATACTTTGTGTATAGGGCTCCTGTTGTTAATGTAAATGATAATCACAATAGCAAGATAAAATTAAATTAATCAATTTGAGACTTTAAAATGGCCCTATTTTTAGATAATGAACTAAATCATCAACTAATCTATGACAATGATATTAAAGACTACTCATCAAATTATCCAATTATGCTGCTTTGACTGTTGTCAGAAAAAAATTTTTTTTTTTTTATGTGGGTTGAGTGGAAAGCCATGAAATAATAAATTTAGACTGTTCATTCACCCAGTGAACATTATTCTGAATGCTGGGGAGCCAAAGAAAAATGCCCTGTCTCTGCAACACTGATCTCATAGTTCAGAAGAGGAAAAGGAAAAGACATCCAACAAATCCAGATGAGGACAGGGTATCAGGAGAGCATAAGGAGAAAGGGTTAATCTAGTAGAAAAGGCTTCCTGAGGAGATGGCATCTACAAAGAATTATCAAGTAAACATACGTGTTTCAATCTAGACTACCCCAAACCAAGCAAAACAATATACATTTGTAGGCCTATAATTTTTGTTAACCCCAATTTGATTTTTTTTTTTAATGAATGAAAAGAAAATGTCCAAAAGGACATTCTTAGGCAAGATATATATATATATATATATACATACACACACACACACACACACACACACACACACACACACACATATACATATATACATATATATATACACATACACATACGTACATACATAAACACACACACACATATATATATATATCTTTTTAAGAGAAATAGACTAAACTATTAAAAGTAACATATAGTGGCAATATTTTAGTACTTAAACCAAAAATAATATGCCAAAATATAAAATGGCATATTATACAGGGAACTTATTTATATATTTGTGTGAACAAGTTTGGAGGCTATTAATTGTTGTATTGTTTCCCTGTTCTTCTGAGAAGCTGTAAAATCGCAAATAATAAAAAAGACATATGAAAATAGAAGTGGCTCTTTTTGGAATAAAGGAGTATATCAATGATCAGTCATACTAGTAAGTACTGGGTACTCATCTGCCTTGGTGTACGCTTTTTATGCTGTATAACCTTTCTGATTGGACTAATTTACATTACTAAGACAAAGGAGACATGACTGCAAAATAAGTACAGTATGTAAAATAAAGTAGGCTTCTTTCCCCACTGATTGAGTGGTCCTAGAAAAATAAATTCATTCCTTATGTTAGAAAGAAATCACTGAGCTACTTATAAAAATGGCTCTTAGTATTGTTTTCATAGGCAGAGGACTAGATTGAGTGGCCATTAATTGGACACAGTATGCTATTTCATATGTACTTTGGGAATCAATGAAAATTAACTTCAAAGTATTGCACATAAGCAACCGTTTCCTTTCTTTCAGTTGTGGTGAGATTGCTCTGGTGAAGTAATGACATGACCACCACCTCCAGTTAGTCTCCCCTCTGGAATTGTGATGCGTGACTACACACTGGAGAGGAATGCCCATGGACAGCTGGACCATCACAATGCCCTGAGTCATTGCCCTGACTTCCACTTCAGTGATTTAGAATTGCAAATAATTCCTAAGTCACATCTAAGTGTCCCTCTAAGGTTTCACTCCTTCCTCTTTACCAGTAAGTGCTATTATAAATAATTATCTCCATATCAGCTAATCAGGGGCCTGGATTTTTGTGGGTTGAGGAAAACCTCTATTTCAATAAGGCTACTATCATTTGGGGGTTTTACTACTAGCAAAATACTACTGTCCAATATTTAGGAGTTTATGTCAAGATGTCAGGTTTTATTTTAATGAGTTTCTTGATATCCATCTCTATTTCTATTTTCTGTGTTGGTATATACTCTCTTTAGGCAACTTTAACTATCTGTAGTTCCATTAATCACTAAATAAAAACTTAAGGTTAAATTAAAAAACTCACAGTAAGTGAACTTATCAAATATAAACTAGATGCTAGGGGAAACCAGGATGGCTCAGTGGGTTGAGTGCTCACATTGCAGACCTAGGGATGGTATGAGTTCCAGCTCCAGCCAGTGCAGACCTATGTGCTGAACTGGGGTGTGCTTCCCACCCTAGTTTGGTTCCCATTGGGGTGAGCTTCCCATGTGGGGAGGCCACTGGTTAGGCTCCCACCTGGAGTGTGCCTCTCATGTGGGAGGCCCCCGGCTCATGAGGGTGCCCCTCCCATGTGTGAAGCCCCTGCCCAGTTCCTGCTGTACATGGCCCCTCTGGAATGAAACTGTTGAAAACTAATGACGTACAACTATGGAGACTGCTCTGAGCCCTCACCCCCTTCTCTCTGTCTCTCTTTGTCTCTCAGTCAAAAACAATAAAATAAATCTTTAAAAACAAACAAGCAAACAAACAAAAAACCCTATATGCTATATTTTTCAAATTACAGACCTTTCTGTAAGTTTATTAATATTTAAAAGACACATGAAAAGTATTGTGCCTCTGTTTTCCAGGCAGTACCTTTTTCTTTTTACTTTTTTTGACAAAAAAGTGTGAGAGAGAGTGATAGAAGGGGGAGGGGCCAGAATAGTCTCTATAGTTGTACATCATTAGTTGTGACATGGATTCGTTTCACACAGGTGGATGTGGGGCTACATGAGGTGGGAACTGAACCAGGGACCTCCATCATGAGAGGTGAGAACCTTTGCCGCTAAGCCATCCCAGCAGTTATCAGATGTGCCACAGTTCAGCACATGGGTCTGCACAGGCCAGGGCATGGGCCAGGGCCAGTAATCAAACCCTGGACCTCATGATTGCAAGGTAAGCACTCAACTGCTGAGCTATCCCAGCATCCCCAGCTTTTTCTTAAAAATAAAATACTGATTTGTAATTTGATTTACTGAGATAATATTTTTTGTAAATTACATTGTTGAGAGTACCGTATGTGGTAGAGGGATTTGGTTGATTAGCCAGTAAATCCCAATTGTCCTAATTTGTTTGATTGATTCAATCAATCTAACCAAAACTGAGCTCAACAATTTCTAGAATGGGTGATATAAGAGAAGTTAAAAACACAGGGAGAAATCATTTATTAAAATTTCATTATGTGCTACATGTTTTACATAAATCTTCTCATTTGCAATTTCTATCTCAGAGGGGTGAGTATTATTATTTAATTTTAAAGATGTTAGGAGGATGGATTCAGAGAGCTTTTAGTGATCTGTAAAAGTTTATTATGAACAATAACACTATTTGAACATAATTCTGACTCTAAAATACACACTCAAGTTATTGCTCATATTTTCTATTTTAAGCACTTACAATCTGAATGAGCAAATATAATTTATGCCTACAGAGAATGAAAGTCACCCAGATTCTCTCTCTCTCTCTTTCTCTCTCTCTCTCTCACACACGCAATGAAGACATCAGTCTTAGATTGTATAATATTTAATCCGATGCCTGAATTAGTCCCAGGGGACCCCTTCTCCAGCCCTAAGCATTTCAATCTGAGAGAACCAACGTGTAATATGGCTGAACCCAGCACTCAGAACAGAGACCTTCGGGCAAAAATCAAACACAGAAGAACATAGCCTGCCTTGCCCTCACTGTCCTCAGGGGCAGAAAAAAGGCACAGAAAGAGAGCTTGGCCACTTCCCTCCACCCTCCCAGAGCTGATTCCCCCACCTCCTCACATTATTAGCAATGAGCCCAGAAGAAACCGCAGCTGTGAATGTTGGGTTATAGGGAAACGTATCTACGTCCTTGAGACCTGGGGAGATAGTTTCTGAGAAGTATACACATAGTGTGGCAAATTCTAGCAACAGGAAGGAACAATAGGGATGAGGCAGAGACAATTATCTAGTCATTATCCAGAGCTACAGACACACCTGCCACCTTTTTAAACACACCCAGCCTCAATCTAACCTGCTGAAACCAGCAAGGGCAACTGAAACACACAGGGACTGCTGCTTCTGGCTGCAGGGGCAGTATTGAAGTTTCAGAGGCTCAAAGACCCATCATCCACTATACCCTCTTTTGGGGGTGTTTCTACTGAGACCTAAGCAACTGGGTCAAAGAGGAGAAGACCACTTCACAGGAAATCACAAACCACAAAAGGAAAAAATAACACAAGAGAAAATAAAATGCTCCAGCCATACCCACTAGAAAGTAAAAGAAAGATCTCTTCATATCTACTTGCTTTAGAATTCATTCCTCTGGATGTCTAGGGAGAAAAACACATTAATTGCTATGAATAACCAAGGAAACAAAGCTGCTCAAATATAATATGAATGCCAGGAACCAACCTAGATGAACAAAGTCCCTGAGTTCAAGTGGTGGGAATTAAAGACCAACAAAATTGTCAGCCTACTGTCCTCAATAGGAGCAGCCCCAAATAGCTTTATCATTTGCCTTATATAGCAAAAGTTTACCATTACAATGAACGGGGAAAGGTCATGCATTAGCATAGCAAAGCAGGGTGTGAACAGATCTTTACTGGAGATAACAGCCCCTTCCAGTAAAGGCTTTGACATGTAGCTCATGGGCCATTAATCTATTGGCATCTGCCACCTGGCCTTCATGCTAAGCTGCATATACACATTCTTCTGTATCTAATCACCCAATTACCCGCCCCCCCCCCCGCCCCCAGGGAGATGAAAGGGGGGACCAAGGCTTTGCCATCCAGGCCCTAGGTCGGTTCTTTCTGGGAGGTTGAGGGGTTACCATCAAGGCCCCCAGAAACCTTTTCGTTCAGGCTCCTGACCGGCTCCCAACATATGAAGAATCTTCAGGAAATAAATTTAAAAGCTTGAAAACATATGATTTAAATTAGGGATCCCCAACCACCGGCCCATAGACTGGTATTGGTCCATGGGTTGTTAGGAACTGGGTCACACAGGAGAAGGTGAATAGCAGGAAATCAAATGAAGTTTCATCTGTATTTACAGCTGCTCCCCATTACTTGCATTACCACCTGAGCTCTGCTTCCTGTCACATCAGTGGCAGCATTAGATTCCCATAGGAGCAAGAACCCTAGTGTGAACTGTGCATACCAGGGATCTATGGATCACAGTGGGATCTAGATGGGACTGTCTAGTTGTAAGAAAACAAACTCAGGGCTTCCACTGATTCTGCATTATAGTGAGTTGTATAATTATTTCATTATATATTACAAAGTGATAATAATAGAAATAAAGTACACAATAAATGTAATGCACTTGAATCATCCTGAAACCACTCATGCCACACGTGGTCTGTCGGAAAATTGTCTTCCACAAAACTGGTCCCTGGTACCGAAAAGGTTGAGTACTGCTAATTTAAACAACAGAGAATTCAACATTGCAATTCTCGAAAAACTCAACAAGATGCAAGAAAACTCAAATACCCAGTTTAGTGAAATCAGAATGGAAATTGTGAACAAAAGGAACATTTTAACAAAAATATTAAAAATTTAAAGAAGAAACAAATAGAAATTTTGCACATGAAGAACTCAATAAAAGAGATGAAAAAATGAAATAGCTAACTTAAGGAACAGAGCTGACCAGATGGAGGAAAGAATTAGTGATATTTAAGATAGAAATATGGAAATGACACAGGTCAAAGAAGAGAGAGACTTAAGAGTTAAAAGAAATGAAAAAATGTACAAGTACTATCCGACCCCATCAGAAAGAACAATGTAAAAATAATGGATAAACCAAAAGTAGAAGAGAATGAAAAGGGCACAGAGATTCTGTTCAAACAATCAATCGATGAGAACTTCCTAAACCTATAGAAAGAAGTAGATCTTCAAATTCAAGAAGCAAAAAGAATATTTAACTACCTCAATTCAAGCAGGCCTTCTTCAAGTTATATTATATTGAAGCTGTCAAAGACCAATGACAAAGAAACAATTCTCAAAGAAATGGGGGAAAGAAGACTGTAACTTATGAGCTTCTGAACAGAAACTCTACAAGCCAGGAGGGAATGAAATCAAATATTCAAACTATTGAATGAGAGAAATTACCAGCCAAGATAATTTATGCAGCAAAGTTATCCTTTAGATATGAAGGATGAATAAAAACTTTCCAGATATACAGAGACTGAAGAAATACTCCAACACGAGACCTACATTGCAAGATATACTGAAGGAGACTATTCAACATGAAACAAAGTATCAAAATAATTAGGGATAATTTGTGAAAACAAAAATATAAAAGAGTTGGAAGTAAAGGTCTGAATTTCCAAAGGGTGGTGAACCTGTGGTACGCGTGCCCAAAATGGCACGCCAAGCTGGGAGAAAGCTAACGGCAATTTCACGGTGAGTTTAGATTACAGGGTCCAAATAACAACTAAGTTGCAGATGGGAAGACAAAGAAGAGCGCCGTATATGTTTTTTAATTATAAGGAGTACTTTTCTGTTGTATTACTTGCTTTGGTTGATGCCAACTGTAAATTATAGCAATAGATAGATGTATCTTTGTTTACAAAACATGTTGGGCATCGAGTTCTGGAGGTTCATTGCATTATACATCAGGAAACGTTGTGCACAAAATCCGCGCTTAAAGAACTTGAGGAAGTTATGAAAACTGTAACCAAAGTGGCTAATTTTATTTCAGCGCATCCGTTGAAAAACAGACAATTCCAAAATCTACTGAGTGAGGTAAATTCAGTATACAAAGGATTACTCATGTACAACAATGTTCACTGTCTTAGCAGAGGTTGTGTTCTTCAAAGATTTGTTGAATGTTTTGAGGAAATTCGTATGTTCATGATGGATGAGAAACTGTCATTTCAAGAATTGTATGGAGATCCAAGATGGCGGCATGAGAGGAGAACGCCGATAACTGCCTGGGAAGGGCCTTGTGAACAGAGGGGAATCCACAGGGGAAACCCTGAGAAGAAACCTCAACTAAGAGAACCACACAACACGGAACAACACACAAAGGTTAGAGAAAAAAAGGGGAGAGCCGGAGAGGAAAAGGGAAGCAGTGGTTCGGGGACAGAGACTCGGAGCGCGGCCCGGGGCTGGCAAAAACAAAGGAGGATTGGGGGACTACGGTCAAAGTGGAGCTGGATCGAGGGCGGGCTGGAAGCCGAGACCTAGGGAGCGTGGAATCCCCACAAGGCTGTGGACAATTTAACATCCGAACTCAAGGGACAGCACACAGTGCCCTAATCAGATCACAGAGCCTAAAGTGGAACAGGGACTGTGGAGCAGGGCGGCTGCGCTTCCCGGTGGGCGGGGTGAGAGCAGGGCACCAGCCCACAACAGCTCATCACCCCTGATTTACGGAGGAGATTGACTGTGAAGGAGCGCCTTCTGAGGACAGGGCTCTTGGAGTGAGGGCTGGGGCTTGAGTGGGCATAGCTGCATTGGACGTGCTTGGAGTGAATCCGGCGGTCTCAACAGAGCCGGGAGCGTAGAGCGGCTGCCGCCCAAGCTACAGCCTGTGTGCACAGGGCTTTCGGCGCCCCACCCACCGAGCCACCGTAACACCGCTGCCAGCGTGCAACTGGGCTTTCGGTGCCCTGCCCACCGGGCCGCCGTGACACTGCTGCCTGCTTCCCAGCACGCAGTTGGGCTTTTGGTGCCCTGCTCACAAGGCTGCTGCAGCGCCTCTGCCTGTGCGGAAGTGCGCTGCTGGGCTTTCGGCGCCCCGCACACTGGGCCGCTGTGCATTGCTGCGTGCGCGCACCCGGGCTTTTGGTGGCCCGCCCACCAGGCCACCCTGCAGCGCCGCTGCCTGCTTGCCGGTGCGCTACAGAGCTTTTGGCACCCTGCTCGACAGGCCACCACAGCACCGCTGCCTGTGCGCGGGACTGGCTTTTGGCGCCCTGCCCACCGGGCCGTGGCAGCGCTGCTGCCTGCTCACGAGCGCGCAGCTGGGCTTTTGACGTCCCGCCCACCGGGCCTCTGGGGCTTTGCGGACAGCGCGCGCAACTGGGCGGGTCTCCGCCGTGTCATTGCCTGTGCGCGAAACTGCGCAGCCGACAGGGCCTCTGCCAAGCCACAGCCCATCCAAGTGCTGCCCTGCGGGTGTGCCTTACAGATACGATTGAAGGAGGGGCAGCCAGGAGGAGGAAAGACCAGAGCTTCTGCGCCCCGCCCACACTGAACCACCAGCCCCCCTGCTGAAAGAGGAATCTGCTATTGTGTCTCAGGCCCACCCTAGCTCCTACTCACATGCCCCCACCCCTGGCCACACCTTTACTACCCTGCTATCTCACAGCTAAGACAGCAACCTGAAGTGCCCCAGGACACAGAAGCTGTCTGCTTCCCCCAACCCTCTCCCAAAATCTCCTTCTCCC
>PVKE010004036.1:0-29191 GCA_004027555.1 Craseonycteris thonglongyai
TAGAGTAGTAGTTTTATAATGTTATTTGAATGCACATAAACTTTTCGATTCAAGAGTCATTCCTGGGAAAGCCGGGATGGCTCAGCGGTTTAAGCGCTCGCTTTGAAGCCCCAAGGACCAAGGATAGAATCCCGGCTCCGGCCCAGGCGGACCCACATGCTGAACTGGGATGTGCTTCCCGAACGCGGTGAGGCCCCCAATTCAGTTCAAAAATTAAAAAAAACAAAAGAAACAAACAAACAAAAAAGAGTCATTTCTTCATTACATTAGATTACATTAACTACATTCATTACATTACATTAACTGAAAGTGTAGTAACACAGTACAAGAGACCTGGCTGTGTGATCTCCATAGCTTAGGGGTTCAGAGCCTATGATTGGAAAAAAAAAAAAACGAGTCATTTCTTCATTACATTAAAAAAGTCATTGTACTGTGTTCTTATAGACAGTATTACTGTTGGGAAAAGTCTGAATGTTAGTCTGGTTCTTGCTCTTGGCAGGTGATATGCCTTTTTTTTCTCTTGAAGTCATTGGAGTATTTTCTTTGTATCTGATTTTGTTCAATTTTACTAAAATATTTCTAGAATAGGCTTTCCTCATCTCATCTGTTGACATTCCATGAAATTGTTCTTTTAATACTAAGAAATTGTTTTAAATTTGAGTAACATTTTCTACATTCTTTTTCAGATAGTTCCTTCTCTCCAGCTCAATTTTTTTTTTTTCTGAGACCTCTATTATATGGATGTTGTCCCTTTTACTTATACCTCCACATGCTTAAGTTATATTTTGATTACTAATTCTCTTCCTCTTTTTCTTGGGAGAACCCTTCAATCTTATGTCCTAAGTCACCAATTTCTCCTCTTGTGTCCATATTACTGATCATCTTATTTCTTGTGTTCTTTACTTCAATTATGTTTTCTACTTAGTATTTCTCCTTGTTCTTTTTCATAAAGTTTTTGTTTGATGTTATTAATATCTTTCACTTCTTTTACTGTGTTTATCATATTTATCTTACATACTTGATCTATCTGTTTTAACCATTTTGGTTCTATTGGTATATATTTTACATGGTATTTTGGTGGGGGCACTAGTTGTACTTCTTAAGGGTTTCCTTAGTTTAGCCAGTAAGTTTGTCCCCCTAGAACATTCTATATGACACTAGAAATATTCAATATGCATCCCACTCTTCAAGAAAGAAGATGCCATAGAGTGCAGTAACTATAGGACCATCGCTCTAATTTCCCACACAAGTGAACTGATGCTCAAGGTGATGTGACAAATGTGTCCACCTATTATAGAACAAGAGATGCCTGATGTTCCAGCTGGATTCAGAAAAGAAAGAGGCACTCGAGGTCTAATTGCAGGCATTCATTGGATCCTGGAGTGCCTTGCAGTAGGTTAGTCTATGTTTTATGGACTACAGTAAAGCTTTTGACTGCCTGGATCATGAAACACTGTGCGCTGCTCTGAGAGAAATGGTCAGGCCTCTGCACTTGAATGTCCAGATGTGTAACCCATATTGTGGACAGGAAACCACGGTCAGGACAGAATATGGAGAGATAGATGGTGTCCTGTAGGCAAAGGTGCAGTTAATATGCCTATTTGTTTCATCTATATGCAGGACATATCATAGGAAACACTGGGCTAGACTCAGAGGAAGAAGGAGTGAAATTGGTGGAGAAATATCAATAATTTAAGATACACAGCAGACACCATCTTACTGGAAGCAAGTAGCAATGATTTGAAATGACTTCGGATGAAAGCAAGAAGAGAAAGTGCCAAAGCAGGACTGCATTTGGACATTAAGAAGGCGCAGATATCATGGCTATAGAAGAAATACACTACTTTAGCATAAACAATTAAGACATTGAAATTGTTATTGAGTCCTCAATGCAAATGGATATGGCAACCTAGAAATTAAGAGAAGGCTAAGACTCAGAAGGGCAGTGATTGAAGAATTAGGAAAGATTACCAAGGACAAAGATGTGTCATTAGAGACCAAGGCTACGATCATTCACACCTCCTATTCCCAGTTACTATGTGCAGATGTTAAAATTGGGCAGTGAAGTAGGTTGATAGGGAAATAGAGTTGATTCACTGACATGGTGTTGAAGTCGAGCTCTACACCTACCCCGGACTGCCAAGAGGAACAGGTGGGTCCTAGATCAAATTAAGCCTGAAACATCACTGGAGGCAAAAATGATAAAAGTAAAGCTGTCCTACTTCAGGCATATCACGGGAAGGAAGAGTTCTTTGGAAAGACAATGATCCTGGGGAAAATGAAAAGCAGCAGGAAAAGAGGAAGACCACGTATAAGATAATTATCTCCATAGAAGATGCCATAGGCATGAGCCTATAGAGCTGAACGGGACTGTTGAGGACAGAACATGGTAGACATCCCTCATTCATAGGCTCATCAGCAGTTCAGAACTGATGCAGTGACATGTAACACACATGGCCCTGCTCAATGGAAAAAGGTTTAAGGACAGATTTTAGTCTTTGGTAGGCTCAGGCAGCTCACGATTCCAGAATATCAGTTATTCACTTATGTTTGTCTCCCCATGTAAGACTGCCCAGGTTGTGCACTGCACAACTCCAGGAGATACTATTCATTTAGATTTTGATGAGAATGGCACCTCCTGTAGTTATACAACATAGCAATCCTTTAGGTCTTTACCGTCAACCCCACAGTGAAAGCAGATTTGGAAGGAGACAGTCACTCTTGATTTTCACCACTAGTGCTGGGGCTTTGGGAAAGTGGAGGATGAGTGCCTGAGGCTGTCAGCCCCCTCTTGTCCTCAACCCCTCTGCCAACAGGGCTTTGGCAGCTTCCCTGTGTCACCACCAGTGGATTCCTGAGCTAGCTCTCTGGGGTCAGTGCCACTGATTTTTCAGTAAGGGTCAAGCAGTGCTTGTGCTGAGCCATCAGTGGGTGAGGGCAAGGGTAGAGTTGAACGACCTTTCTTTCCTTTAGCTGCTCACGTTTTCTACCAGGTGTCTCCAGCTCCAGGCTACACAGCCCCCTACCCCATATCTGTTCAGAACACCTGTCCATCTTCGTATGAGTTTCTCAAGATTTTCTTTCATTAACATTTCTGGATTCTTTGTTCCTCCAGGGTTGGTATGGTGGGGAGAACCAACAACTACTGCTCATTTCCAATGTTGGCAGAGCCCCAGAATGAAGGTCTTTTCTTTTTCTTTAAAGCAACGTCTATTGTTTAGCTTTTTTTGTTGTTGTTGTTATTACAAAAGTAATACTTTATTTCAGATAAGCAAAAAGAATATCACTATTGCCCACTTGTAACCACCGTCTACATTTTGGTTTGGTGACCTGCGGTGTTTTTTTTTTGCATCTAGTTTTTAACTACTGTTTTTAACCTGCTCTCTCAACTTGCTACAGCATATGAGTACGTCTTTCCCAACATCCTAACATTACTTTACAGTCGTTTTTGGTTGCATAATATTTCATCATCTAGAAAAAGCATAAATTAGCCAGTTTTCTGTTGTTGGTAATCAAGATGATTTGCCATTGTCCTTTATTATGCATTGCTCTCTAATAAACATCCCTGTAGGTAAATATTGTGTGAAATATATTTATTCCATGATTATTTCCTGAGGTTAAATTCTTAGAAGTGAAATTTGAGGCCTTTATAAAGTATCATACATAACTTATCTCCAGATACATAACTTCTCTCCATAAAAGTTGTATAACTATAGTATTATACCATGAGCATGTGCAGTTCTGCAGCCTCCTAACAAACCTTGGGGTTCAGTCTGTGATCTTCTGCTGTCTTTTTCTCAATCCATTTTCACTTGGGCACGTCACTCCTGGTTTCTGCTTTCATGCAGAGCTGAGCTGATTCTTCACCAAGATTTATGCATTCAAGTGCTTAGAAATAAATTCTACCACTAGCTAAGTAAATGTAAAAATCACCTATAATGCTACTGATAAAAGATAACCATCATGGACATTTTGACCCAGTGTCTCTTCTCTAGATTTCACTGGATTTAACTATGAGTAGGTGTGTGTTTTTGTTTTTATTTCAGTTCGTTCTTTTGTGTGCGGTTCCTTTATGCTTAGTATTCCAGCTTGCTAATTTGCTCTTTATATGTGTCCATGCTACTCTTCCATTGGGTGTTTTTCTTTCTATGACCACATATTTTATATTTTATACATATTTTATAACTTCCTGTATATCTATATATTTCCATCATATCTATAGCTTTTCATCACGTGTACCTTTTTATAACTATATACAGTAGATTCTCCGTTAATCAGAACTCATGCAATCAGCATTCTCAAGCACCCGATAGAATTTTTTTGCTGGTTGCTTGAGAGTTCCGGTTGCTTCAGTGCTGGTTAATGGAGAGTCTACTTACATTTATCAGCATCTACCAATCACCATGGGTGCTGGTTAACCAAGAGTCTACCATATTTTATTTTCAAGAGTTCTAATTCATTTTTTTTGTCTTGTTTCAGGATATATTATTTAACTCCTAGAGGATATTACCTCTGATTTCTTTAATTGAGAAATAATTGACATAAAACATTATATTAGTTGTAGGTATACAACAAAATGATTTAACATTTCTATATATTGCAAAATGATTACCCAAATAAGTCTAGTTAACATACATTACCACACATAGGTATAACTTTTTTCTTATAGAACTTTTAAGATCCACTCTTTTAGAAACTTTCAAATATATAATACAGTATTACTAACTATAGCTACCATGCTATACATTACATTCCCATGACTTATTTATTTTATAACTGGACATTTATACCTTTGACCACCTTTACCCATTTACCCACCCCCTACCACATACCTCCAGCAACCACCAATCTGTTTTTTGTATCTGTGAGTTCAGTATTGTTTTGTTTTCCTGTTTTTCTTTTTTTAAGATTCCACATATAAGTGTGGTCATACCATAATTCTCTTTCTCTGTCTGACTTATTTAACTTAGCATAATGCTTTCAAGGCCCATCCATGTTGTCACAAATGGCAAGATTTTCTTTTTATGGTTGAACACTATCCATGTGTGTGTATGTGTAGGTGTTTATTTGATTTTATATATAAACATTTTCTTTAATCATTCATGCATTGATGGACACTTAGGTAGCTTCCATGTTTTGACTTGTTTTTTGTTTTTTTTTTTTAAAGATTTACTTTTATTGCTTTTTGACACAGAGAGAGAGAGACAGACAGAGAGAAGGGGGAGGGCCCAGAGCAGTCTCCATAGTTGACAGCATTAGTTTTTCATATAGCCTCACTCCACAGGTGGGCATAGGGCTGCGCAGGTCAGGAACTGGGCCAGGAGCCTCCCACATAGGCCCCGCAAGAACTGAATTGGGGGCACACCCCAGTTCAGCATATGGGTCTGCACAGGCCGGGCCTGGGATTCGATCCTCGGGCTTCAGGGCTGCAAAGCGGGCGCTTAACCCGCTGAGCCATCCCAGCTTCCCCCTTGACTTGTTTTAAATAATGCTGCAATAAATACCTTTTTAAATAGCCCCAGTTATTTATTTTTGCTATTGTTATCTTTGCTTTTGGTGTAAAAAGATACAAAAAATCATCTCTAAAACTAATGTCAAGGGGTTTACTGCCTATGTTTTTTTTCTGAGAGTTTTATCATTTCATATCAAGTATTGAATCCATTTTGAGTTAATTTTTTGTATGTTATAGTGATTCAGTTTTACTCTTTAACATGTGATTGTGCAGTTTTCCCAACACTACTTATTGAAGAGCGTGTCCTTTCCCCGTTGTATATTCTTGACTCCTTTGTCTTATAATGAATTAATTGAATGTACATGTGTGGGTTTATTTCTGGGCTCTTGATTGTGTTCCATTGATTTGTGTGTCCATTTTTTATGCCAATACTGTACTGTTTTGATTCCTTTAACTTTGTAATAACATTGTTTGAAACCAGGGCGTCTAGTGCCTCCAGATTTGTTGTACTCTCTCAAGATTGCTTTTGCTCTTTGTGGTCTTTTGTGGTTCCATAGAAATTTGAGGATTGTTTGTTCTATTTCCAGTCCAATGGTAAAAAATACCATGGAATTTTGATAGGGATTGCATTGAATTTGTAGATTGCTTTAAGCAACATGGACATTTTACAAATATGCTGCTAATCCATGAACACAGAATGTCTTTCCACTTATTTATGTCTTCAAGTTCTTTAATCAACATCTCATAGTTTTCAGTATACAAGTCTTTCACCTGCTTGGTTAATTTATTTCTAGGTATTTTATTTTTGATGCAGTTGTAAATGGGATTGTTTTCTTACTTTCTCTTTATGATAGTTTATTATTAGTGGCTATCCAATAGACTTTTGTATATTGAATTTGTAGCCTACAAATTCATTGAATTTGTAGCCTACAAATTCACTGAATTTGTTTATTAGCCCTAACAGTTTTCAGGTAGAGTCTAGGGCCTCTGTCTTTTAATATGTTATCTGCAAATAGTGACAGCTTTACTTCTTTTTATTTAGATGCCTTTTATTTATTTTTCTTGCCTAATTGCTCTGGCTAAAACTTCTAATATTATGTTGACTAAAAGTGGTACAAGTGGGCATACTTATCTTCTTCCCAAGCTCAGAGGAAAAGCTTTGAGCTTTTCACTATTGGGTATGATGCTAGCAGTGGGTTTGTCATATATGGACTTTCTTATGTTGAGCAGGTTTTTTCCAACCCTTTGTTGAGAATTTTTATCATGAACGGATGTTGAGTTTGTCAAACGCTTTTCCTGCATCTGAGATGGTTGTATGTATTTTATCTTTCATTTTGTTAATGGTGGTGCATCACCTTAATTCATTTGTGGATGTTAAATCATCTTTGCATCCCCGGAATAAACCCCACTAGATCATGGTGTATGATCCTTTTAACGTATTATTGAATTTGGTCCACTAGTATTTGTTGAGGATTTTTGTCTATGTGTGCTTTGGGCTATGGTCTCCTCAATCCATCTGATCTCCAATCTGCTTTTTATCTTTCAGTATTCTCTCCATCTTTCTGGGCCATTGAAGACTTTCTTTCTTGCCTTCCAGTGTTATTTGGATTCTCTTTTAATCCTGTTATTTCTAGGGATTTTTGGTAGAATGGAGGAGTCAGTTTAATGCATAATCCAAACACTTTTTTGATTTTATTATACAGAGCAGGGGTCTCCAAACTTTTCAGGCCGCGTTAACTATCAAACAGCAGTTTGGGGGCCGACTACACACTTGAGGTCCAAATAAAAAAGAATCAAAACATAGATGTTGTTTTTAATTTTTTATTTAACATTATTTTATTCAGATAAAAAGGTCTCCACGGGCCGCATCTGGCCCGCGAGCCGTAGTTTGGAGACCCTTAATACAGAGTATCAGGGCCTGTGTGTTGGTGACTAACAGCATAGTCCTGGAGTCAAGTCCACATGGATTTGATTCTCAGCTGTTCTTCTTACTAGCTGTGTGCCTTTGAACAATTTTCTTACTCTCTCGGAGCCTCCCTTTCCTTATCTATTAAATGGAGATCATCATGAGACTTCAACAAGCTCATACACGCAAAGGCCCCAGTAGAGCCTCTGGCAAAATGCACACTCAGTGCTTAATCTTTTGGTTGTTTTTTTATCATTGTTTTTCATCTGATGTTCCTTTTCAAACTAAACCAGATTAGTAGAGGTCCACAGAGAGCCCCTTTTCCATCTGTCTTATTTCCAGCCCTTCTCCTGGCCCCATCAAGAACAAGTAGGCTGATACCCCCTCCTGTTCTTTCTACAGCCCAGCTCCACCAACTAGAGGGGCTGAGGACCATCGGCATCACCACCAATGGCATCAACCTCGCCCGGCTGCTGCCTCAGCTTCAGAGAGCTGGTCTCAATGCCATCAACATCAGCCTTGACACACTGGTGCCAGCCAAGTTTGAGTTCATCGTCCGCAGAAAAGGTGATCAGCTGCGGCTTACAGTGGAGGGTGTCCCTCCTAGGCCCCTGGGGCTGGTGCTAGGGCAAGAGGCCTGCTTTCTCTGTCTCCCTCTCGCTCTTGGTGTCTGCATTATGGATAAGCCCAGCCATTCATTCTTCACATCTCACCTGCACCCAATGCCCCTCCTCTCTGTAGCCATGCCCCTGGGGACTTTTGGAATCAGATGCTAAGAGCTGTGTTGACTACCCTGCCCTCAGTTTTTCCAGGACTAAGAGGGTTTTCAGAACACAGGACTTTCCGTTTTAAAACCAAGATAGTCTCGAGCAAGGTGGGATGAGCTGATTACCCTTTAATGAGCTCTGACCAAAGGAGGGACCACCGGGATAGAAGCAGCTGCTCTGAGGTACCAGGGTCAGGGACAACACTGCCAGGTAGGGGTCCCCCATCAGTCCCCAGAGGTGCTCCCTGTCCCTATCCCTCCCCAGCAGCAGACCCACAGCCTCCTCCCACTGTGCCTCATTAGGGAGGGCGGGGCTGGAGAGGTAGAGTGGCCAGAGCCCAGGTCTCATCAGGCCACTGTCCTTGAAGTCTCTTGGGTCACCCCCCTCCCTTTGCCCCTTGTGTCCTGAGGAAGTGCTTGTCGTGTCCTTGTAAAGGACTGGTCCACACTGTGGGGGAGGGGATAGAGACACTCAAGAGATTGTCCTGCATTACAGGTTATTAAAGGCCGAAAGGTGCGAAGCCACAAGACCACCTTTGCTTGTCTAGTGGTGTCGATGAAAGCACTTCAGAGAGGTAGAGAGAGCTATCAGGCAAAGACCAGGAGGGCTTCAGGGAGGAGGCATGTATGCTGGGCCTTGAGGAACCAGATTGGGGGATTTAGATCAAGGCAGCTCATTCTGAGGGGGAATGTCAATTGAGAACCTGCAAGGGCTCTGAGGTGGGAACGTAAAAGGTGTGTTTGTGGGCTTCACTCCACCCCACCCCCATCTCTCTCACATATATACATGCACGTACACACACACACTCACAAATACATACACACGCATCCACATATCGTCTCCTTTCTCCTGTCCTGGAATAAGGATTGGAGAGAGTATGTCCTAACATCAGACCTTCCTTGTCATTCACACCCCTGTGCCCACCACCTCCTTTTGGAGGGGAGCGTGCTTTACAGAGGAAAACATTCTAGATTATTCTAACAGCATCTTGTCTAAAAGCTGCATATTCCTGCCTTTTCCCTCATTCACTGGGCCATACAAAAATGCTGCAAGGACACCCTGGTGGCTATCCATAGGCCACTCTCCTCAGGGTGACCACCAGGCTGGAGGCTGGGGCGGGAGCCATACACGGTGAACACTGGAAAGTTTGGATGCAGGAGTGAGCTGGGCATGCGGGGCAGCCAGCCAGGGGTTAGGCACAGAATGGCCCTGCACAGCTGCTACATGGAGTGGGTGCAAGCGAGACGGTGCGGAGGGAATGAGGGGATGGGCTCCTAAGGAGGACACCTCGACCGCAGACATGGCAAGCCTGCATTCTCAGAGATGCAGTGCGAGGCCCCCAGCAGGCACGGCCTCTCTCTGGACCTGCGTTTCCCCCTCTAGACTATGAGAGGGTTCTCCTGGGTCAGCGTTGTGTGCTATGGCCCAGTGGCCTAGTCTACTAGCTCTTGCGGCTTTTTAACGGCCTGTGAGCCAAGGATGGATTTTGCAGGTAACATTTGTAATCAGTTTAATGATAGGGAATGTTCATTAACTATGGATGCCAACCAAGCAAAATATCCTTGTAAAAAGAATTTAATTCTTCCATTCCATATGTAGACTTATATTACAAAAATTGGCTCAGTTATGATCGTATTCTGAATTTAGTCAATAAACTCTTTATGCCATACACCTGCATAACACCCTTAATTTTGCCTGTTGGCCTTTGCGCAAAGCCTCAAGTATTTCATTTACAGTCTGGGCCTTTATGAAAACGTTAGCCTGCCCCTTGACTCTGGTCTCTGTGGCCCCTTACAGCTCTGAGCTTTTCTTCCCCATGGTGGGGGGGAGGGGGGGCGGGGGCCAGGGAGAGGGAGGAAGTTCCCACACTGTTTCTCTTCCTCACCACAGGCTTCCACAAAGTCATGAAGGGCATCCACAAGGCCATCGAGCTGGGCTACAGCCCTGTGAAGGTGAGGACAGGCCACTGCTCCTGGCCTTCCTGTCCCCTCCTCCCTGTCTTGGCCTTCCACTACCAGCTCCTGGCCCCGTATCAGCCTTCAGCCCGGGCAGTGCTACTGCATGCCCCCCTCCCCCACTTCTTACCTGCTGCATCCAGCCCTGCCCCGCACCCCACAGGAAGGGGAGACAATCAGTGAGCCCATGGAATTCCCCTATTGAAGAACTGTGGGGTGAAAGGCAAGGACTGGGACCTCCAGCGGAGAGCCCAGGTAGACGCCAGAACCCCAAAAGTCACCCCTGCAATGGAAAGCCTTGGGGACATCCCTCATGGTCCCTTTTACCCTCCGGGCAGGTAAACTGTGTGGTGATGCGAGGCCTGAATGAGGATGAGCTCCTGGACTTCGCGGCCTTGACGGAGGACCTGCCCCTGGACATGCGCTTCATAGAGTACATGCCCTTTGACGGTCAGTGACTCGGAGCGGGGGGGGGGGGGGGGGGGGGAGAGGAGGCTGCAAAGACTTGAGGGCTGGCTCACCCCGTGGGTGCCGACCTGTGTGGGAATTCCTCCAGCGACAGTGGCCTGCAGTGGTGCCTTGTAGGCTTCTGGGTGTGCATGTGACTGCATTCACCTGTTTTAGGCAGGGCCTCTTGACCTCCCATCCAAGAGAACCGGTTTCTGGGTGGATAGACCTGAGGGCTGGGGCCCCGCAACACTCACTCAGTTGCCTCCAACCCCAATACAGGCAACAGGTGGAACGTCAAGAAGATGGTCAGCTACAAGGAGATGCTGGACACCCTCCAGCAGCAGTGGCCGGAGCTGGAGAAGCTGCCCGAGGAAGCGTCTAGCACGGCCAAGGTTTGCGGCAGCAGGAGGGCTGGGCCAGGAGCGTGGCCGGGGCTGCGATGTGGGACCATTCCATTGAAACTGGGAGCGTGGCAGCGCCGTACGCAGCCTCCCTTTGCACGGGTCAAGCTGCAGGCTGGGTGTGGGGTGGGCTTAAGTGACTCCTTGTAGGATGCACTCCAGGAAGTGGGGGGTGGCTTGGCCTCCTCCTCACAGCCTCCTGGGGTCGAGCTACCCATGGGTCCCTGCATCCTTAACAAGTTTGCTCTAGGTCAGGTGTGGGGAGGCTGAGAGCTCATGGGCCATTCATGTAGTTGTCTGAGGGCCTTGGGTGCTCCGTTCCAAAGGGACCCTCTGGAGAGGGCTGTGGGCTGAGGGCTCCAATGTCAGGGAGTAAGATGGTGCCCAGTGGCCCATCTCTACCCATGTCCCCTCCACTGCCCTTCTTGCCCTCTTTGCCCCAGGGCTTTAAAATCCCGGGCTTCCGTGGCCACATCAGCTTCATCACATCCATGTCTGAGCATTTCTGTGGCACCTGTAACCGGCTACGAATCACTGCGGACGGCAACCTCAAGGTGAGTGTCCCCCCCACCCCTCCGGCTTCCTTGCCACCTCTGTGTTCTGACTGTCCCTTCCCGCCTGAGCCCCCTGATTGGAAGGGAGACTAGCAGGGCAGATGGGGTGGTTGGTGGAACAGTAGCCGATTTGTGGAGGTTATGGGAGCAGCAGGTGAAGGTGAGCTCATGGCTGCCATGGGGGGCCCGGATTCCTTCTTTCCTTGGGTCCCTGAAGTAATTTCCAGTTGATGGGGACCCACTTTCCAGAACTAGGTACTGGGGGGCTGGGGGGTGTTGAAGAATCGTTGTGCACTTTTCCCAGCCCCCTGATTGGCCCCTTCCACCAGACCCGGGGCTCTGCTCTGAACCAGCCCCCGTTACTCATGTCTAATTAGCACATCCTGGGCGAGGGACAGACTTGGCTCTTCCCTGTAGGGATTAAAGGCTCCTTGGAAAGGCCACAAGGAGCTGTTGTTCGCCACCGTAAGTGGCCCAACAGGCCGTGAGGGTGGTGGACCTTGGTGAGCCTGGAAGAATGGCGGGGGTGGGGGGCAGGCACCTGTAGGGTTGGCACTCATGCTCAGGGCAGATGAGAGTTGGATATTGTGCTAGGTTGGAATGCCCGGGGAGAAGGTGCAGAGTATGCTCTGTTGACAGCGAGACACTGTGCAGTTTTTGAACATGGGGAGAGAGGGTCCGCCATTCGTATTTTAGGAAGAATACCCAACAGGTTGACTTTGGAAACAGGAAGACTGGTTAGATGGCCATTTAGCAATGCCCCAAATACGTAAGAGCGCAAGGTGAAGGTGGGAAGGAACTTGGTGATGCAGGTACCAGGAGGACAGAAAGGCGTCCCGGGGGCGGCTGGTGGGCTTTGGGGCCTGTTTAGGATTGAGGTGGGGGGAGGGGGACGGTAGGTTGACTTCAGATGCATTACATTTGACTTCCAGACAGGACTCGTCCAGCCGTTGTTAAAGAGCTAAGAAGGTTTTCCTGACCTGGGCCGTGGGTGGTGTCTGTGCTGGGCAGAGCCCTGCAGGAAGTGGGCAGTGGGATTCAGAAGAGAAGGGGCTGCAGCGGCTACTGGTAGTGCAGGTGAAGGGGACCCAGGAGGGAGGTGGGGACACCCAGTGAGCAGCAGCAAGCAGCTGTCCCTGCCCCCTGGGGGACACTGAAGGGGAAGAGGGGCATCGCTGGCACCTGGGGAGAGCTGGAGGCTGGTGCCAGGCCCCCCGGTGTGTGTTACAGGGACGTGGGGGAATAGCTGCCACCCGAGGAGTCAGAGGAGGAAGGGAGCAGGGAGCAGTAGCCCGGCCTCTCCTTCTCTCCCCCCTCCTCTCCCCTGGCCAAACCCAGGGGGAGCCAGCTGCAGGGGAGCCCGGAAGGTGATGTGCACAGGACCCCTGGGTTGCCAAGCAGGGCAGAGAGCTGAACCAGGGTACTGGGCAGGAGTGAGGAACGGGGCGAACGGTGTGGCGCAGCAGCTGGGCCTTTCCTTATGTTGCTCTTGTCCTCTGGTGGCCTCTGCCCTCGGGGGTTTCTCAAACATCCTCTGTCTCTGTCCACACTATCTTCTAGCTATACAAGGCCGGCACATAGTAGGTGCTTTGTAAGGTTTTGTGGAAGGTTGTAGGGGTCTCACTCCCTGGGACTGTCTCACACATCCCTGAGCCCCCAGAGCAGGAACCCTGAGCCAAGTTGGAATGGCCTCAGGATGGCCTCTCCACCCCCTGTCAGGCATCACAGACGAGTAAGACAGGGGCAGGCAACCACTGTCCCTGCGGTGAAATGACATGTGCATGCTGTCTGGAGGGGACTGCCAGGACTCAGCTCCAGCTGACTGGGCTCCACCTTCCTGGCCATCAAGATGCCATTCTGTACAATGTGTCAGGTGTGGATCTGGGCTTTGATGTGTTGTGTCTGTTGGCAACTATTTTTTATTAAGATTTATTTTATTGTTTGAGACAAGGTATATATGTATGTGAGAGAGAGAGAGAGAGAGAGAGAGAGAGAGAGAGAGAAGGGGGGAGGGCCCAGAGCAGGTTCCATAGTTTGTACATCATTAGTTGTGCCTTGGTTTTTTTCCACACAGGTGGATGTGGGGTCATGTGGGGCAGGAACTGAACTGGGGGCCTCCTGCATGGGAGGTGAGCACCTTCGCTGTCAAGCCATCCTGGCGGTTACCAGTTACGCCGCAGCTCAGCATATAAGTTTTCACGGGCTGGGGTATTGAACCCAGACCCTGCAATTATAAGGCAAGCACTCAACCACTGAGCTGTCCTGGCCTCCCTTTGGCAACTATTGAAAGCTGAAGGCAACGTGACCGGAAGTCAGAGACAGGCGTTGGGGTGTCTGACTTTGCTTCCTGCCCTTGTAGCTTCTTTGATCTAGCACCTCCTGCCCCTCATTACAGAAGTCCCGCCCTGAGTAGGACCCAGCCCTGGGAGGCCTGCGCCTTGGCACTCAGCCCCTGGAGGGGTCTAGGGATCCGGGCCAGGGCTTGGGAAGCAGGGAGGCACGATGTCCTCACCGCCATGGTGACCCCTGCAGGTCTGCCTCTTTGGGAACTCTGAGGTGTCTCTCCGCGATCACCTGCGGGCAGGAGCGAGCGAGGAGGCGCTGCTGAGCATCATCGGGGCTGCGGTGGGCAGGAAGAAGCGGCAGCACGCAGGTGAGGGCCGGGACAGGGCAAGGCCAGGGTGGGAGGCGCGTGGGCCGCCGTGGTCGTGAGCTGAGAGGACAGACGACAGCCTGGCAGGAAGCCAGCGGCACTGTGGGCCTCACTCCCATCACTCCTGTCGGACCTCTAGGCTGGGGGCATGGTCAGGGCTCTTCCTCCTCAGGAACGTTGACACAGGAGAGGCTGCCCAAATGGTACCCTGAGTTCTCTTGGACTCTTTTATTGGGTCTGGGGAGGAAGGGTGTCACTGCCCCTCTCTCCTTCTCTCAGGGGGGCAGATCCTGGGCATCCACAGGCTGTTCTGAGTTGTGACCTTGCAGACAATGGTGGGGACTTGGTGTAGTCACAGCGCTGTCCGCCATCTTCATGTCATTGACCTGTCCTTTCCCCATGCCCTCTACCCGCCATTCCCCGCTCTCCCTGCCCATCTTCTGACCACAGGCATGTTCAGCATTTCTCAGATGAAGAACCGGCCCATGATCCTCATCGGTGGGTGACCCCGCAGTACGTAACCACTCACCCTTGTCCTTGGGGGTTCCCATGGGGTGGGGGGTCCCCGTCATAACGCATCCCTAGATCTTGCATTTCATCCTGATATTCTCATCTGAATTGTCTTCTCCTCCTCCACCTTTTCATGCCTCTTCCTGCCTTGAGTGCTTCTCTTCCCCACACACAGCTCCCCCCTCACTAAATGCGCCACAGAAATGAGCCTTCTATCTCACCAGAAATTGGGGCGGGGGTCCTCCAGATGTACTGATCACTAAGTGAGTTGTTCCCCAGATATGGAGCTCCCAGTTAAGACATCCCTTGTCCTCGGCTCTGGAATCTCCCCGCTTGGATAAGTTACAGGTGTCACGTTCCCTGCCGGGTGGGCTAGCCCCTGGGTGTCTGTAGGCCATTAGCACTTATTGGTCAATGTGCTGTGAGCGCCTATGCTGGGCAGAGCTAGAGGCAGGAAGCGAAGAATGTTCTTCATCTCATCAGGGAGGCCCCAGCCCGGAACTCAGCTTCCTAGACTCAGGAACTTACATGAGGAAAACATCTCTCAGAGCATAGGATGCTTCAAACAAAACCACCTGTGTTATGAAGCTGACTGTGGTCTCCACCCTGGGGGACTAGCTGGGCCATGAGAAGCTTCAGAGGTGCCACTATGCTTTTGGCACCATGCCCAGACCAGAGCAGGAGAGGCCACACCCCCTTGGTCACAGCCAGCTCGGGGCCCCTGAATTGTCCCACTGGGAGAGAGTCAGGCCGCGACCCGCGCTGTAGTTTTAAGAAAATGAGGTGTGGAGAGGTGTTCTGGTCCAGGCTTCAGTCTTTAAAGCTTTGACAGCCTAGTTTTTGTGAGGAGGGGAGCCAAGGCATACCTCTCACACCCCACCACAGCCACAAACTGGTGGGGCCATTGTCCGACTTTGCCCCTGATGACAAGGGCTGCATACTTGTATTCTGGGGACTATCTGCATATCTTCTCTTTGATCTCTTCTCACCATGGTTTCCGGTCTTCACTCCTCTTTCCCCAGTGTGGAGGAGAGAACTCGAGGTGGGGTAGGGAAAGGAAGTGGGAAAAAGAATTCTCTTTTGGATTTAGTTTTTCTTCTCTTTCTTGCCTTCCAGAGTTATTTTTGATGCTCCAAGATTCCCCACCAGCCATTCCAAGCATCCCCTCCAGGGATCCCCTCTATATTCAGGGTCTGAGACATAGAGTGAGTTTCTCCAACCTGGTGGCAACTTTGCGGACAGGACACGGGGTCGCCCAGACCCTTCCCCTCACCCAGTGGTGGCCGGGGTCTGGCTCCCCTCAGAGACACTACAGTTCCCACCCAGACTCAGATACCCACCCAAAGTGCCTTAGCCCCGTGTCCCAGACTCCTGCCACCTGCTCAGGATCCCAGCCAGCCTCGGACCAGTTAACCCACGTGGACACAGAAGGGCGGGCAGCTATGGTGGACGTGGGTGGTAAGCCAAACACAGAGCGGGTGGCCGTGGCCTCCGCTGAGGTCCTCCTGGGGCCTGTGGCCTTCAGACTCGTCCAGGAGAACCAGCTAAAGAAGGGAGATGCCCTGGTGGTGGCCCAGCTGGCTGGAATCCAGGCCGCCAAGCTGACGAGCCAGCTGATCCCCCTGTGCCACCACGTGGCCCTGAGCCACGTGCAGGTGCTGCTGGAGCTGGACGCCACGCGCCACGCCGTGCTGGTGCAGGCCTCCTGCCGGGCGCAGGGCCCCACGGGTGTGGAGATGGAGGCGCTGACCTCAGCCACAGTGGCTGCCCTCACCCTGTACGACATGTGCAAGGCTGTCAGCAGGCACATCGTGCTGGGGGACATTAAGCTCATCCGCAAAACGGGGGGTCAGCGTGGGGATTTCCATCGGACCTAGAGCTCCTGCCCCTCTCACCCGTGGCCCAGCCAGATCAAGAGAGGGGAGGCCACTGGGCCGAGGGAGAGACGTCCAGTTCGTTCAGCCCCGCACTGTTTACCAGGTGGACCCCGAGGTCAGCCCGCTCCTTTACCTCTACATGACCTCTGGCGACCTGCGAGGAAGCCAGCAGGCCCTGCAGCCCTCGTGGACACTAAGGTCCTGGGACGGGGGCTAGGTAACCACGGGTGACCATGTGTCAGCTGTGGACTCTTTCAGACCACCAGTGTCAGACAATCCAGCCCCTAACTCCCACTTCTTGTTCGGGGCTTTCTCTTCTACTGCTTCCCCAGGGAGAGACTCACAAAGCAGCAGAATCCACTTCCAGGGCCGAAAGCACCGCTTGCACTAAGCATGCACACCGGCTTCCCTCGAGCAGCTCTGCCTGCCCCAGTCCGTGGACCCAGAGCCCCAGTCTGTCCCTGCCTCTCTGCCATCTGTCTTTGTCCCTTCAAACTTGCAGGCCATTTAGTAACTGCACCATCCTGCCCTCCTCCCCCTTTCCTCAGCCCCTCTATCTAACAGGACATACACCGGACCTGCAGCCCTGAGGACTCCTGACCAACCCCATGGCCACAGCTGGCCCTCTGTACTGCTGTCCCCCCAGCCCCCACCCCCCTTTATTCTGGATCATATCAGGGAAAGATGAGAGTTGAAGCTTGGCTTCACCCTCACAGTGCACAAAATAAAGCTGCCACGCCAACTTTGGAGACACAAGAACGAGGATCGCATCTGTGCACAGGGCGCTGAGCTGCTAAGGTTTCATGCCCACCCTCCACCCCACCTCAAAGCCTACTCCCCTGGGGAGAAGAGCAGGACACACCAGAGAGGCCCAAGGGGCATGAGCTCCATACATCTGCGTCTTCCCTGCAGGCGAAGGCAGGGGTGAAGTGGGAAGACTAGAACCATACCATCTACAACTGTCAGGTGGGGATGGCTGAAGCTCACTGCTGGCCTTTAGAGATCAGGGTGCAATTAGAAGTCCCTGGGTTTCACAGCCCCAAGCACCAGGCTTGTCTGCTGGGTTGTCTACGTGGCTAGGATATGGGTCTATCCACAGGAACACCCCCTGCCCTCCTTCACCCAAGCATGCTGGTGAATGTTTTAACAGCCAGCTCTTGGGATAAGAGAAAACCAAATTCCAAGGCCAATTCCAAGCAGCTGTGCCATGTGAGCTGGTGTGCCCAATTCCTGCCAATGTCACAGTTGTGTTCCCAGAGCCAGTACCAGCTGGATCCGGCACACCGCCAGCCATGCCTGCTCCCCAGCACCCCTCAAGCCCCGTCACAGGAAGAAGGCACAGGTTCAAGGCAGGCTGGAGGGGCATGGTATGGATTTAATATTTTTTAGTATTGCAATATATTATAAAAAGGGTGCAGGTAAAAAGGATGCTGCTGGTTTCTTATATCAGCCTCGTTGGTTGTCCGAGACAATGGTGAGAGTGCCTTGGCATGAAGGCATCCTGGTAGGGTGGGGGTGGGGGGCTGGGAAACAGTGCTGGCTCCCCAGTTGGTGGCAATAGGGTGGAGGGTGGAGCCTGGACCAGCCCCTCCCCACCCACCTGGAGCGGGTTCTCCCACTGCCTAAGCACACGTCACTGCATGGCAGGGGAGGGGGAGTGGAGGCTGCTGGGAAGGGCACAGCTTGTATGAGGTTAACTGAATGTGACACTGCACACAATTAGACAGCTGGAGCAGCTGACCCGAAGGTGGCAGGAAAGGGGAAGGGCATCAGGAAAAGACCAAGGAACGAGTCCAATAGGCGTAAACACAGCATATTAGGGACCAACTCCGCCACCTCGCGGGGCCCTAACCCCTGGTGCTGAGTCAGCCCGATGGCCCACGGGTCAGGCACTTGGAGATCTGCCTACAATGATGTGTGGTGCCGGTCACTGGCTACATCTTGGAAATAAATAGAGAAGGAGAAATCTTTTGGGGGTGAGAAGGCTGAGCCCTGGAACGATGTGTGTGTCCTCCCTCTGTAAACAGTTAAACCAAAACATGCTTTTCTGTGGCTCCCGCGTGTCCTGAACAGCTCCCGCGTTCCTTGTCTCTGGTGCATGTGCAAGTCTTCCGTGGTGGGTGGGAAAGCCAGGACTTGGACCTGCCTGTTGGATAGGAGTGGCGCCCTCCCCTGTCCCCTACCCCTGTGGGTAGGTTGACCTCAGCCGGCCAATTTGGGAGAGGACGTTCAGAGAGCCCACCCACAACCCTCCTTATTCCCACCACCAGGTTCTTCCTGGAAGCCTTCCCTTGCCCTCGCCTAGGCTCCAGGACAGCCTCTTCACCCCTGTCCCGGCCAGGCTTGCATCTGCTGAGCTCCCTCCCCTCACACCAACACACATGCTGGGCTCACCCACCTTGTGTTTCTTCTCCACACCCTGTTGTAGCTACCTCAGCCCTGCCCCCAGGAGCCCAGTGTAGGGAAAAGATGGGCAGGCAGCTGAAGAGTGGGCCCACCCAGCCCACCAGTCTGCCCACTGGCACTAACCCTGAGCTGGAGGGGCAGGCTGGGATGTAGAGGAACACACAGGGAAGGGCAGGAGGATGGAGGGTCAGCGGAGGGGGAGAAAATGTACTGAGCATAAGAGACTTGATGGAGTTGACCCCACCTCCCTTCGTTTAGAAGATAAAATTTTGTTGAGACACAGTCACTGACCCACCTGCTAAAGATGGACAGAATGTTAAGTGGAAATGGACAGCACAGGGCAGAAGGCAAGGTGGAGGTGGATGAGAGGACTTGGGGCCCCTTGGAAGTGAGGTTGAGAAGCCAAATCAGGTATTGGAGATGGGGTTGGGGTTCCCCTTGCAGCCTGTCCACCTCGGCTCCTTCAGGCAGTACACCCCCCGGGGACACTGGCCTTCCCTTCCATCTCCCCAGCTTCTCCTGCCTGCTCGGGGCTTGGCCTGAACGCCTCACAGGAGCAAACCGCCTCAGAAGTGGCATACACAGAGGGCAGCCCTGGCCCGGGGTGCGGGGCAATCAGGAACTGATGCCAGGGCCAGTCTCAGCCAGATAGACACATGTGGTGTGAAGGGGTCCTTTGCATCCGGGACACAGTGGGAGGTCGCTGTGCTGGCCTGAGGCAGTTGTTCGAGTCTCGTGCCTGAGTGGTAGACCAGAAAGCTCTGGGATAGGCCTCGGCATTTAAGTCATTTAAGTGCTGCTCTCTGGCAAGGGGCTGTCAGGAACTCCCTGCCAACGCATGAGCTCACTGTCTTGCCTCAAGACAATGCCCTGGTTGTCTGGGGGAAGTGGGGTGAGGGAGAGGAGAGTTTTGATCCAGGGTCCCTATGCCCAAGGCAAGAGGTGTGTGGGGTCTGTTGAACCCCTTCCCTTACCAGGTTCATCAGGTACCTGATAGTGAACCATAGTTGTGGGAACCCAACTGGGTTTTCTGGGGTTCTGGATTAGGAGATAGGATGGAGGTGGCAGTAGAGAAGGAAGGAAGAGGGGTTAGAGGACTTGTGCTGTGGAAGCAGGCACTGCTACTCTGTCCTGATGAATTGGTCCCCACATATTTTTTTTCCTGGAACATATCTAGTTAGGATGTATAATGCCTCTTCCTTTTCCATTCAGTAGGAAAGTGTGCCCTCCAATCAGTGTCCCGTTGAGCCACCTCTTGAGGGACAAGAGCCTGGGTTCTCTCACCCCGGCTCTCAGGTGGCCCAGCCTACAGTTACTCCCCACAGCCCATGAGATGTGGCCGGGGCCCAGGCACCTGTTCAGTCGAGATCTGAGACAGCTGTGTGTCAGCATGGGGGTGCCCGTGCTAGCGAGGGGGAGCAGGGCCCTGCAGCCAGGGATGTCCCTCAGCCTTGGAGAGTGACCTGAGGGGCCAGGAAGCAGAAAGAAGGATGGGAACAGAGGAGCTCCTCCAGGCAAGTATGGGGGGACACCTGGTCCTGCCACACAGCCCCCCACCCCAGGACCCAGCCTAGGGCTCTAAACCAAGCACCAAACTGTGAGGATCCCTGCCTCCTGGCCTCTGCACCTCCGTGCATCCCCGTCTGCTGCCCGCCTGCTGGGGCCAGTCACCAGCAGGTCAATAATGTAGCCGGTTGATGGCCCGCTCGCGGGTGACAACATCCAGGGCCTGGCCCCCAGAGCGCTTGCGGCTGCGTTTGAGCTTGCTCAAGTCCTTGTCGAAAACCTCGCCCGAGCGCAGGGCCGACACCAGGTCGTCGAACTCGCCTCTCTCCTCCAGTGTGCCGCCCGCCGTGGGCGCCTTCCGCTGCCGCTGCCACCGCTCGCGCTCCCTCTGCTCCTTTAGCTGGAGGCATGGGGGGGTGGGGGGTGGAGGGGGCAGTGAGTGCCACAGGGGCCACCAAGGTCCTGTGCATCCTGATGCGGGTGCTCACCCTCAGCCCCACTCCTCCACAGGGTGCCCTCTGCCCGCCCAGCTCTGGCTCGGGTGCTCCCTCCTGGGGGCCCCTGCAGTGTTGCTCAGGCCCCGCCTCTCCTGGCACACAGACCAACGGCCATGTCCCCAGGGAGCACCGCGCTGGGCCCAGGCCCCTCACCATGGCTTCCATGCGGGCCCTCCGCTCCTCATCCTCCTTCTTCCTCCTCATGGCGTCCAGGTCCTGCCGGGCCTCCAAGAAGGCCTGCAGGAAGGTATCGAAGATGCCGAAGAATTCGTCCGGCTGCAGCTTGCTGTCCTGCTCCCCAAAGTGCACCAGGGCCTTGGAGAACTGCGGGGGGCATGGGGGGACAGGGAGTCAGCTCAGCACCAGGCCAGGTGCTCAGCTGGGTCCCAGCCACAGCAGAGCCCCATCCAAGGCTGGGGTCAGGATGAGAGAGGGGGAGACCCCCACTTTCAGGGTAGGGACAAGGCTGAAGGAAAGGGTTGAGGCTGCCCAGAGCCACCTCTGGGTCTCTTTTGGTATCTGTATGGGATGGGGAGCTATGGACCTCGAGAAGGAACTGCCTGGTCAGAACTCAAAAAGACCCCACAGATCCTATCGTTCTCAGGCTAGGTATTTAGCCTCTGTGCCTCAGCTTCCTCATCTACAAAATGGGGTAATAAAACCGACTTCATAGTGTTGTTGGGGGGTTCAACAAGTAGATATGAAGTGCTAGCTGTTAGGCACTTCTTTTATTGAGAGCTACCATCTCTAATTCAACCCACTCAAGGTCCTCTATGGAAGGCCTCCCTGCTGCACGTGTGCTCCATGGTCCGGTGGCATGGGCATCTCCTGGGAACTTGTTAGAAATGCTGAATCCCAGGCCCCATCCCAGACCTCCTGAGCGAGGACACACATTTTAACCAGACCCCCGCGGATGGCGCCCATGTGCATGTGTAAGATGCAGGAAGAGACCAAAGCCGAGCCCCAGAGTCGGGATTCTAACCCAGCTCCATCACAGCTGGGCAACCTTGGGCGAGTTATTTAACCTCTCTGGATCTCACTGCACATGTCTTTTGAACGGGCTAATAACCTTTCAACAAACACTACTGTAGATAACGAGACAAATGTAGAGCATTTCCGGCCTGACACTTGAGTGAACTGTGATCTCTGCAACAGAACTGCTAGTGCTCTTGCAGGAGTGAGGAAATGGAGGTTTCTGGGTGTGGGTAGCAGTGGCTGCAGGAGCCGTATCTACATAGGCTGAGTTGGAGGGAAGGAGGGGGTAGGCTGACAGGCAGGCCCTCACCTTGTCCCTGGCCTCATTAAGCTGGTCCTCCAGCTCGGAGAAGCTAAAGCTGGAAACTGTGATGAAGTCACTCATGACTGGGACAAACTTGTCATTTGGTTCCCGCACCTGGTGTTTCTGATATTCCAGCTCCTGAAAAGGGAGAGTAACATGCTGGTTAGACTGCTGCAAGGGTAAAAGTCAGGCATGCCACGTCGCCCACCCTTCATGCCAATCACAAGATCCGGAGCCTGCCTCTGGAAGCAGGAACGAGCCCCAGAGTGTCCAAACTTCAAGGGTGGCAAAGACCGTGAGCGTTATCAAGTCGGCCCTGCCTCTAGCCTCCCCTCACCCCCACCGCATCTTTCTCTCTCTAGAGCAGGGGTCTCCAAACTTTTCAGCCTGCATTAACTATCAAACAGCAGTTTGGGGGCCGACTACACACTCGAGGTCCAAATAAAAAATCAAAACATAGATGTCTTTAATTATTTTATTCAGATAAAAAGGTCTCCACAGGCTGGCTGAGAGGGCCTTGCAGACCGCATCCGGCCCACGGGCCATAGTTTGGAGACCCCTGCTCTAGAGCCTTGCTGCCCAAAGCGTGGCCTGTGCCCAGCAGCATCTCCTAGGAAATCTGAATAGTCTCAGGCCCCACCCAGATCCATGGAAGCAGAATCTGCATTTTAGCAAGAGCTCCAGGTGATTCGTATGCACACTCCAGTGTGGGATGCATCTCTCGCTCTCCAGCTGATGCCAGTGTTGCTGGTTGAGGGACCATGCTGGGGGTGGCACTTAAAAGGCCTATAAATTGGTCATCACCACCCACCCCCTCCAACCACTGTGGCCATGAAAGGTTCTTTTTCATACTTTGTTCTGTAAACGCATTCTCTCCTTCCCCACCTAACCCCCCTCCCCCCCCCGCCCACACACACACACACAGATGGGTAGGACCTCTAGTTCCGAGGTGTTGGGGACAAAGGATTGGGAACATCCCCATAGTGGACCAGCCTAGCCTAGGGCCACACATAGTATTGCTTGAGAAGCCATCAGAGCAGGAATGGTGGCATCCAGAGACCTGGGTCTCCAGCAAAGAGTGCAACCCCTGGGAGGACGGTAATGAGACAAGGCAGGAGCCTCTGAGGATGGTGTATGACTGGCCCCTAGCCGCTAGCTTCCAAGGGGTATGGGTCCTCTTTCCCATCTACTTGAATCAAACTTAAGTATGTGGCCAACTGACAATTCATTCCACTCTACTACCCAGTAGACATGCTGGACAGAAGCCTGGCTGGTCTCAGTGGTCCCCCTACTGAGCATCTAAATTTAAGCCACACATAAGCCAACTATCCCTTCCTAAGGGCCAGGTCTGTGCGAGAGGCTGCATCCACTGTGCCAGTTCTGTGCCCCTGCTAGGAGCTTTGGGCCAGAAATGCACCAGACAGAGTTGGCTGTCTGGGGTCGCACCATCTGACCCAGTGCTGACCCAGCACGGGCAGCTTCTGCCTCTGACATTATCCCCTGAAATGGCAGGCAGAGATGATGTACTCACCACCTCGACCGCTCTGAGGCCCTTCCTGAGGTTGCCTACTTCCTTCTCCAGCTCCGCCAGGCTGTTGGGGGACACAGGGAGGGAGAGAAGCTGACGGTGGGTCGGGAGAGGGCAGTGCAAAGCTTGGTGGCCCGGGAGTCAGTAGACATGCGTTCCAGCCCTACCTTGGCCGCTCACATGTGGCCAAGCACACCTCCGTGCTCTGTGCTACAAATAACAGGAGGGTCACATTTTCTGCAGATCCTTCTAGATTAGAACTGTCAGGCTGTATACTAGAAGGTTTCTAACACACGGCCTCTGGCTTGGACTTTATTTCTTTACCACCAGGCACTGCTTGTAAGCTTTGACGTTGGCACTTGCAGGCAGGAAGCATTCTGTGCATATTAGCCGTTTGCCAGTGCTGCTGTGCTTCTGTCAGCCTGTACATGTTCAGGTCTGACTTCTTGCCTGTAGCAGATACTATGGGTGCCCTCCAGCCCCATCTCCTCGGACCACCTATCGTAGTGCATAGTCCTGACTGCCAGCTGTGTGAGCACTTTTTTCTGGGGTCCACAGCCACCTCTGCCTGTACCCATGGCCAGAGAGATATGCCCCCCCACCCCGAATCCTTCAGCCAATGACTGACAAGAGATGGTATAGGATGCTCCAGCTCTCTGGCCCCCTGGGTGGGATGAGTAGCAAGTGTCCTACACTGTCTCCCACACTTCCCTAGAGGGGCTGAGCTCCAGTGCCCCCCAGTGGTAGCCGGCTGCATTACACTTCTGTTATTGGCATTTTCCCCATCCCTGGCGCACTTCCCCACTCCCTCCTGTTTCCTGGAAGCAGCTCTGAAGTCAGGATGGAGAGCAAATACTCCGCCTTCATTTGACTCTCCCACAAGCAGACCCGGAGACACTGCCCATTCCCAGTCAGCCCAGAGTGGCCCCAAGGAGGACGCTGAGACAACTGCGAGTGTGAACACAGCAAGAACAGAAGGCAGCCTAGGAGGGAGCTCTCACTTGACTTTGGCGGCTTCTGGAAGATGCTGCAGCTCGGAGGGCATTGTCAGGATGTCAGGGAAATGCTTCTCCAGGATCATGATCAGGTAGTGGAGCAGAGAGATGTTTCTGTGGATGAAAACCATGTCAGGGCTGAGGGACAGAGGGGCACGGACGCTAGGCCAGGTCAGGGCAGACTTTTGCAGGGCAAGGGTTCCTTCTAATTTTCTCTAAGTGTCGCAGTCCACTAGTTATTTATTTTATTATTCAGGCAGTCACCCCCAAATTGCTTGGCGGCCTACCACTGGACCACAATAGACGCCGTGCCCAGCCCTGATCTAGACTGAGGTGTTAGGGGTAGAGGTGAGGAGGTGGGTCAGAAATGGAGACGGGTGAGGAGGAGGAGGGGAGAGGCCAGGGTGGGGTCCCACCTGTCAATGCTGGACTTGGTGTCCGCGATCTTGTTGAGGCTGGCCACCCGGAACCCGTAGGCACTCCCACGCTGCCCTTTGTTCATGAAGTTGCCGATGGCCAGGATGACCTCCAGCATCTGCTTTAGACGCTTGCTGCGGATCAGCTCCCGGGAGGCCAGCAAGATGGCTGAGAGTGGAGGGACAGGTCAGAGCCCCACCAGCCTGGCCTAGGGAAGCTGGTCCCCGTGGACCCCAGGGTGCTACCACCCCCAAATCCAGAAAAGGGGCTGCGAGTGTCCTCAGTTCTCAGAGGGGCAGGACTACGCCCACACCTCCGAAGACAGATCTACTCCACAGCTGCCCACACCCAGGGGAAACAGAGAAACTCGCCCAAAGCTAAGGAACCAAATCATCCATCCTGAGAATGTGCCAACTCTTCCTAAGGATACATTTGAGGATATCTTTTCTTGTACATATTTAAAGATGATTACTATATTCTTCCTATGGACCTATACAAGAATATAATATGCTTACTTTTCTAAACTTAGTGAGTGATTGAAATTGAAATTTCAGCACTTTCCATATTATGGGACTATTTCTGCCTCTTTTGAAATGCTGAATTTTATTGATTTTTTGGAAAGAAAAAATCCTGTCAAATTAAACTTTAACATGTCACCAATTATACTATTTCCATATTATTTTTGTTCTATAAGATAACAGTATACTTTGTAGTTGATGGTGTCTTTGATTAGGTTCCTTGACATTGACATCTTATTGAATATCATTAAAAAAATTACTTTCCCAGCCTTCAGGCATTTTAACCATGTCCCTCTTATGTCTGAAATGATACATTTGCTAGAAATACAAACTAAGCTAACAGTAACCAAAACTTCAGTGTTTAATTCGGATGTGAATGCTCTGGCCCTTCCTCGGCTATTATGTATTTATGACAGATGTGTAGAATTGGAATACAACTTTTACTCTGAAATTTTGGCTACTAGTTATGGAATATGCTTTTTTGGTTATTAAATGTGGTGATGGGAAGCCCAAACTGTTCTATGATCCTTGGCTTATATCAAACTGAACATTCCCTAAGATACTGCTATAAAGATAGAATGAGAACCATCTGACTAAAAGTTTCCAGAAATCAAGAGCTATTAAAAATAAGTAATTGTGAAAATGCTGTAAAAGTGAGCAGTAAGTAAGGTTTGTCAGTAGCTTCTGAAGTTGAGCACGTGCATCGTCTCTGACCTAACCGTGGCATTACACTTGATGGGTACTGGAGTAGTTTCTAAGGTTTTTTCCTCCTTAAATTACAAGCAGCCCAGAAATACTGCCATTTTCGACAACAGGGATGCATCTTGAGATTATCGTGCTGAGTGAAATAAGTCATACAGAAAAAGTCAAGAACCATATGACTTCACTCAAATGTGGGATCTAAAACTGAAAGCAAAAAAGGAGCACGACAAACTAAGAAAGAAAAACTCATGGACACAGACAACAGTTTAGTGGTTACTAAAGGGTCAGGGAGCGGGGGATGGGGGTAGGTTGGGGGGGGTGGAGGAGGGAGGGGCGTCAAATATATGGTGATAGAAGGAGAACTGATTCTGGGTGGTAGCTCACAAATCAGCAAGTGTATTGTAGAACTGTGCACCTAAAACCTATATAATTTTACTAACAAAGTCACCTTAATAAACTAGGTAAAAAACAATATAGGATATTCTTATTAGAGTAAAACGCAGTACTGAGAATGAATCACCTACTGCTCCGTGTAACAACAGGGATAACTTACCAACATAATGCTGAACAAAAGAAGCTGGCATGACATTATTCATACTCTATCCCATTTTTATAAAGTTCAAAACAGGCACAACCTCTAGATAGGAGGGAGAGAATAAGGGCTGGAGTGGGTAATGTGTGACAGGGGACACGAAGAAGGGCTCTGGAGGGCTGGAAATGTTTCATTTCTTGACCTATGTGTTGATTACATAGGTAAGTTCATTTCATGGTAATTTGTCAGATAGGACTCTAAGGATTTGTGTACTTTCCTACATGCATATTTCAATAAAAAGTTTACTTTAAAATAAAACTACTTATAAAAGTTTCCAGCAATTTACATTGGTTGGGATAGTTTTTCTAGTGTTGTTTGAAAAATTTGCAAAGGAATCCTCCTGCAAATGCTGAAATGTTGGCAAAACAGATGACAAGAGTTCAAAGGAAATCAGTGTAAATGGGAAAACTCCCATATGCAATGCAGACATTTCAGATATATTCATAAGGATAACATATTCATGAATATATTCATAAGAATGCGTTTATATTTGAAACCATATTCATCTTGACTATATTCGGTGAATGTATTCATAAGGAGAATCGGTAAATTTAGTACATTCAGCAGTGAACATAATCACGAGAATACATTCCAGAAGAATATGTTCATGAACAGACTCATAGAAGAATTGGTACATTTCTCAAATTTGGTGAACTGACCCAGGTGACCTGCTGAGGGACAGAAGCCCTGCTGGGGGACAAAACTGGGGATGGGGAGGGAATGGGGTAGGTGGGTGATAGTAGCTCATCAACCAGCTGGGATGGACCAAAGCTTAGCTCTTCTATATTTCCCAGGAGAACTGAAAAACTAGGAACCCCAACTCCTGTACAGTCCTCTCGGCTCTACTCCCAGTCAAGCCCACAGACCCGATTCTGTGAGATACGCCTTCAGCCACCTCTTCCCATCTCCAATGCGTGGAGGGAAGACACCTCCACACCATCTAGAACAGCCATGCAGCAGCAGAGCATGCTTACCTTGCCCAGCAGGTTTGTTGTTGTTTTTTTAACTTAAGATTTATTTATTATTGTTTGAGAGAAGGGGTGTGTGTGTGAGAGAGAAGCGGGAGGGCCCAGAGCAGTCTCCACAGTTGTACATCATTAGTTGTGACATGCTTTCATTCCACACTAGTGGATGTGGGGCCATGGAGAGTGAGAACTGAAACCTCACTCGTGGGAGGTGAGAACCTTCTCCACCATCCCAGCAGTTACCAGTTGCACCACAGCTCAGCATATGGGTTGCATGGGCCAGTGCCAGGAATTGAACCCCAGACTTCATGATTGCAAGGTGAGTGCTCAACTGCTGAGCTATCCTGGCACCCCCCGCAGCAGGTTTTGCCACCTAAAATACGACTTGCTCTGCTTAGCTTGATATGAAAGGGATACTCTTACCTGAGCATCCAGGGGCTAACTCTTATGGAGAGCTTAGGAGTGAGCTTCTGGGAACAGGAACTTATTTGAGACTAAATCTACCCATCAGCTAAGCTACTCTGGCTCTATAGCTCCAAGTAGCTTGACCCACAGCACACTGGTAGCTGAGCACGTATGCTGGGCTGAACCGCTCCTCTGTGCCTCCTGCCCCAAAGGCAGCCTGCTGCAGGACAAAGAAAGCTGGATGAAGGGAAGAACTCCCCATCACAGGGCAGGCGGTGCGCCAGGCCTCAGACCTGCACTGCTGACCTCTTTCCCTGTCCCTCAGATCACAGATCCATCTCCTTCTATGATCACAGCCAGCCTGCAGTTCCTGACTGCATAGGTGTGAGTGTCAGTATCTAGATGACAGAAATGTCTGTCTCTGGCTCTGTCAGGCCCCACCTATGTCCAGAAACCAACCTGAATCAACTCCAGGAAGGGCCAGTCTCTAGACAGGGCATCTCAGGGGGTGCTGGCAAGTGCTGGCGAGCCAGTGTCCAGCGGGGCAGGGAGGCGGGGGCTGTGCTCTGGCCCCAGCCTGTCCCCCTGAGCATCCTGGACACAGGTTCCCTCGTCCCACTCTGCTGACCCTGTTCTCACCACAAATAAACCTCACAGCTTCTGCTTCTCTCCTCCTGGGTCTGATGGCTACCCACCACCTTGACCACTGGTCTTTTCCCCCAACTCCCTGCCCCTCCATCCTCTGCCATCCTCCTGTGAGTACAGTGAACTCTGCGTTAACTGGAGCTGAAGCACTGGCCCTCTCTAGCAAACCAGCAGAAAGGAAGGCGTTTTCCTCTGGTGCCTCCCCAGATGC
>PVKE010004036.1:29291-67530 GCA_004027555.1 Craseonycteris thonglongyai
TCAATCCTGTGGGCAGGGCGAGCTGCAGCATGAGGCTGCCCCCCCCCCCGCCCACGCCACGCCCTCCCCCGCCCTGCTGCCCCAGCCCCGAAGCCAGCCCCCGCCCCACCACCCTGACCTGCTCATGTCATAGAGGAAGCGGTCAGCCCGGGCCATCCGCTCTATCTCGTGCTTGTGTTCCTCAAGCAGGTCGATGTCGCTCTTCTCCGGGATGAACTTGAGGAGCTGCAAAGGGCAGGTGAAGGTCAGACTGCAGCCTGGTGGGAAGCTGATAGGGGCACAGCACACAGAAGCCCATGCACACACTGACCAGGCGCAAGATGGGGAGGCGTCCCCTTAAAAGACAGACGCACCCTTGTGGCAATGCTTTCCGTTTCATCTGTCCACAGGGGACACATGGCACTCAGCTCTAGACTTCTTTCTTTTTCTCTTTTACTTTTTAAAATTAAGAAATAACTTATGGGAAAGCCCGGATGGCTTAACGGGTTAAGCGCTTGCTTTGAAGCCCCGAGGACCGAATCCCGGCTCCGGCCCAGGCGGACCCACATGCAGAACTGGGGTGTGCTTCCCGAATGCGGTGAGGCCCCTACTTCAGTTAAAAAAAATAGTATTAAAATAAAGAAATAACTTATATACAGTAAATTACATTATTCTTAAATATATAGCTTAGTGGTTTTTAAAAAAAAAACTTTGAGTTATAATTCACATGCAATAAAATGCATCCATTTTTAATGTTCAGTTCAGTGAGTTTTGACAAAACTCTCTACCCACTGAACCACCATCCAGATAAGATACAGAAGATTTCAATCCCACCAGAAGATTACCTTGCACCACTTCGATAAGCCAACCCACCCCCTCTCTCAATATAGCCTCTCAACTGAATTCTATCACCTTACAGTTGACTTGCCTATTCTTCAACTTCATGCTGAGTGTTCTCTTTGGTGCCTGGCTTCTGTTACTCTATATATAATGTCTGAAATTCATCCATGTTGTATTAAGAGTTTGTTTTTTTTGTTCATTGCTGAGTAGTATTCTCTTGTAGGAATAAACCACAGTCTACATATTTGCTTTCCTTTTGATAGATCAAGGCATGTCCAATCTTTTGGCTTCCCTGGGCCACATTGGAAGAAGAATTGTCTTTGGCCACACATAAAATACGCTAACACTAACAGTAGCTGATGATCTAAAAAAAGGTCGCAAAAAGATCTCATAATGTTTTTTAAAAGTTTATGAATTTGTGTTGGACCACATTCAAATTTGTCCTGGGCTGCATGCGGCCTGCAGGCTGTGGGTTGGACAAGCTTGCGATAGACAGGGTTGGTCACAGCTTAGGGGTCTCAGTGTACACCTGGCAGTGGGGCAGTAGGGGGGTATGTGTGGCCTCAGTGTGCACTGCCAAGTCATTTCCCAAAATGATTGTACTGAATGAGAATTCCAATTGCTTTACATCCTTGCCAACACTTGGTATTGTCAGTCTTTTTAATTTTACCTATCCTGGTGGGTGCACAGTACCACCTCACACACCCCTAGTTACCCTATGTCTCTGGTTCCTAGTAGCATTGTACATCTTTTAGCATAGGGATCACTCTCATGAAGTACTTATTCAAGTGTTTTGCCCATTTTTAAGTGTAGTTGTTTATCATTTGTATCATTGATGTGTAGAGTTCTTTATTCTGAATATGAGCTCTTTGCTGGATGTACATAAGGCAAATTCCTTCCAAGGTCTGGCTTGTCTTTTTATTCTTAGTGATAGTGCTTTTTGATGAAGACAGTTCATCATTTTAATGAAGTCCAATGGATGGTGGTTTTGTTTAGTGTTTTCTGGGTTTCTCTTGAGGGACACAACACAGCGAGGGGGAAGTGATTTGAGGAAGTTCTGATTGTGGGTCACACTCCTCTGACTTTGCCTTGAGACTGACGAGAATCATAGCTCTGTCCTGTAGAGGCCTCAATCCCCTGGAAAAGATGCCACCTCTTCTGTCCCCGACTCTGCCCAAGAGGTTGGCCCCAGGGAGTTTCTAGAAACCTCTCCTCCACTCCTCCTGCCTAGAGCCTGATTCTCTTTGGTCTCAGCATTCTGGTCTCTCTGAGAGCTGCTGGTAAGGGGTACAGCTGCCCCCTAGGCTCAGCCCCCCTCCCCTCGAGGGGTCTCACCTGTTCCAACATGTCCTTAGCAAGGTCCTCCTGCTCGTCCATCTTCAAGATGGCCTGCCGGATCTCCTCATTAGAAAGCTTCAACCTGAGGCAAAACCCCAGCCCCTGAGCAGCCTGGCCCCAGACCCTGTCCCTCAGAGGACGGACTCCCTGCCGTGACCTTGGGAGCACATTTGATAGTCCTCCCTCCTCAGCTCTTCTGCAAAGCCTGCTCAGACGGAACCAATGTGGCTCACACCATAAACCCCATCACGGGGTAGTCAAGTCTCTGCTCCCTTGCGTGCATCCCTGCCATTCTGGAGTAAAAGGGTCAGCCTGAGTGTAGACTGCGAGGCAGAAAGAAGGGTGTCTGCTCCTCTCCCTTCACCTCATGCCTAAACTCGGCAGCATCAGCACGGGAGAAAGGGAGTGTCAGCAGGCCTGTGAAGGGGAGCGTTCTGCATGCTTCATTCTCAGAAGACAGAGCAGCTCAGTCTCTGACAGCCATTCGGCTCCCACACAGCTGGTTCGATCTGTCTCGCAGTCAGGGAGGGGGAGGCACCGCCCCTCCCCTACATCCGCCCCATCCCCTCTAGATGCACACACCCAATGGGAGCCCTGAGGGTATAGAACTCTCTCCCACCATCAAGGGGGGGAAACTGAGGCCTGGGCCTGGCGGGAGGAAAGGGGGATAAGTGTCCCAGAGGTGACTGGGGCCACACTAAGAACAGTCTGGGAGGTGGTGCCCTCTGACCCTGGCTCAGGCGGGAGGCCCGGCACAGAGGCTCTGCTGTTAGGGCAGACACTACCTTGTTTGTTCGGCGGCAGCGGGAAATGCTTGGGGGCTGAGATCATGCTGCTCTGTGGCCTGCGCCTCGTGGGGCCCTCCACAGGCTTAGAGCAATCCCTGCCCAGCACTGCCCTGGCTGGTGGGGGTCTCGTGATTGGGGCACCTCCCTGTCTGCACAGCCCAACACTTGCTCAACGAGGGTTCTCAGGAGAGGGTTCTAGATCAGTGCCCCCACATTCCAAGGGGACAGCAGAGAAGGGGAGGCCAGAGACTGCTGTCGCCAGTCGTCTGCCACCTTTCTGTCCCGGCATTCAGGTCCACTGCTGTCTTCTGCTCCAGCCCTGCCTCGAGCCTCTGCTTCCTGGGGGCCCACTGCCCCCCACCAAGAACGTGTCATGGGGCAGGGGACAAAGAGGCAAGGCGAGCACATACTTGGAGAGAAGGATGATGCAGTTCTGAGCCCTCCGGCCATCAATGACTGACAGCTCTTTGACCTTGCGGGAAGCCAGGTAGATGTCCTCGGTAGAGCCCAACTCTTTCTGCAACCAACAAGCCAATTAGAAAGGTTGAGGTGTGCATTTTCCCCAGTCCTCTTCTTGCCCCACTCCTCAGGAGCCACCTCCCTACCACCCAGGGCCTACACCTGGTGTGAGAGGAAGAAAGAAAGGTACAGGAACAGAAGAGGGAGAGGCAGGTGGTTCACCAATGACTTCTAAAAGGAGTCATCTGGGACTTTGCCATGGGCTGGAATGGGTGGGGGCAGGGCAATGGGAAACCCCCTTTTTAAGATTGCCCTCTCTGGGCAAACTGAACAAGGATCTCTTACTATGGAGGACAGTTGCTGATCCCTATGGCTTCAGGCTATGTGGTATGTTCTACCCAATCCCTAGAGAATCAACTCCTACTCTTCCTGTGCCGCCCGACAGCCTCCCCAAGCTTAGGATAAGGTGCTGGTTCTAAGCCCCACAGGGCTACAACTCCTGGACTCCGAGGGGATTGAGGCACAGCCCACTGTACCCTGGGTAAAGGGCATCTGCATGTGCAGAGGTGGGAAACCTTAGGCAGAATTCCATGGAGAATTCTCTGGGATTCCAGCAGGCATATTCCCAAGAAATCAAAGGGACACGCCCCCACGCCCCCACCTTCTCTTGGGACCCTGGTGAGGTAGACAGGAGGCCACTTCTTACTCTGGGAGGTGCCTCCAAGCACATTTTCCACGCAGTACAAGTGCAGGGCTAGCCACTCATATTACTGTCTTTGAAAACTGTGACCCAGGAATTGTGCAGTGCCCAGCTTGTGCAGCTGTACAGGACTGCCTGGCCTTGGGCCCTTGTCTTGGGTAAGACAACAGATCTAGAAACTTTCACTTTATTCCAGTAGACATTCACCCCCACTGCTGGAAGGGGTCTGTTTGCACTACCACCCTCTCCTACATTTCTGCTTTCTCTTTGTGGACCTTCCCCCATGCCATCCTGTATGGATGCGTAATGAGGCAGAAGGTAGAATGGATAGCAGACCCTCTTTTGGGGGCCCAAAATAGGGCAGCAGCCCAGAGAAGTAGTTAAAAGTTGGAGTATCCCGAGACCCACCCCAAGTGACTCACCTGCTGAGAAGGATTAGTTATCAGCTCCTAGGCACGTAGCAGCCACAGCCAACAGAGAATTAAACATGCACAATGTTAGCCAAGAGGTACGAGGACCCCCAAATAAGGGGAGAGACATGGGGACCCCTCAGCTACTACTCCATCAGCCCCATCCCAGTGAGACCCCGTGGCTGGAGCAGAGACCTGTAAGTAGCACAGAGCGGGAGCTGCTTCTAGCTGACATGCACTCACAGAGAAGCCAAACAAAGCAGGGACAGGCGGTGCCCCTCAGCAGCCCGGGCCCAGTAGGACCGCTGTTCTGCTCCCCAGCTGGGTGGCCAGGCCCTGAGTTCCCTGAGCCCAGCAGGCCTTGGCTGCCATTCTTCCCTCTCCTGTGCTGGCAATCTGCCCTGAGGGCAGACGGCACTCCTCTGCCCCACAAGTTCATGTTTCTGAACAGGGAAGGAAACACCATGGCCTTGATCCAGAACACATGCAAGGTGCAGTCACTGAGGCACAGGGAAGCAGCTGTCCCTGAAATGTGCTCCTTGCCCCTCGCCTGCCTTTTGATCTCGAAGGGGAGCTATGGAGGCCCAGCTTGCAATTGGTTCTCCCTTCCTGGCCCTCATGGCTCTAAAGTCACTGACTCAGAACCTGCCTGGGGCCCAGAGGGAAGACCCACAGCTCACAGAACAGTCCCCCGCCGCATGACCATCCAGCTCCCAGGACAGGGACAGAAACCGCCAGGGCAACACGGCCTCTGAGATCTCGCCCACTCTGCTGCTGTGAATGCAGCCCCAGAGGCTGGGCAATGGCTGAGAGACAGCAGCCTGGATGAGCCCAGCCCCGAAGCAGGCGCTGGACAGTGCAGGCTCCGAACAGGGGGCCCTCCGTCTTCACACTTCTCCATTCACCCCATGGGGAGCCCCAGCTGGTCCTCAACCCCATGACCCTTCCCCTACTGGCTGCCATCCTAGCCCCACCACAGGATCTCCAAGACAGGGTGCGCCAGGCCGGAGCCCTGGTCCAGAGGAAGATGCTTAAACTAGATGGAGGTGTGTGACTGGCCATACCTGGTCCACCCCTTGCACACACCCACTCCACCCCCAGTGCCCACTCAGGAGCACTGAGGCTCACAGGCACCCAGGCCCCAGGACGCCTTTCGGCTGCTGCCTGTGGCCATGCCTGCCCGACATGGGCAAGCGCTAAAAATGCTTCCTGAAATTAGGGGTAGAAATCAGATGTCTTGAGCACTCATATTTAAATTAAATAAACAACCATCTGTTTTTTCTGGAACCCCCAAACAGAGCCAGAGCCCCATCCCCACCCTACCCCTTTGGCTAGTCCCCTAGGAGTGGTTACATGTGGCCTCAGTCCTATGTGCCCTCACGAAGGGTCAGCCACAGGCATGAACTTGGTAAAAAGCTGTGAGGAGCCTGGTCACGACATGCAGCCACAGCCTGGGGCTCAGGAGGACACAGATGCCACTCACCACACTTGGGGAGACCTCAGGGATGGAACCCTGGGATCAGCAGAGAAACACACAGAAGAAAATAGAACAACCCTGAGAAGAAAGAGCCCCTCAGAATCAGACCAGAGAGACAGCAAACACCTGAAGGCCTTTGGCTGGTAATGCCCAAGCTGAACTTGGGAAGGAGGCCCCCAGATGAGCTAGCTGCATTGCCAATCCCTGGGCAATGAGCGTCCCAGCTCATCTCCTGACACATACTCATGGCCGTCTCGGATGAGGTCCGAGAATCAGCACTTTTGGCCATCCCCACAAAAACTCAGTGGCGTAATGTGAGAACCCTACCTCGGGAACAACCTGTGTTCTGCAACCAGCCCCACTCCCCTACTGCCACCGGAAGCCTAGGCTGACTGGTCACCCATCTGTGCACAGTGTCCGGAGAGCAGAGCCCCCCTGGCCAGGCCCTAGCCTCAGTGCCTGGACATGACCTGAGGAATGTCCTGCCTGGAAACATTAACATCCTCTGCTCCATAACTAAATCTTCCGGGTATTGGGAGATGAGAGTATGGTGGAGAAAACCATTTGGAAAGTTATAATGCCTTCTAGTATGTACCGGTAATAGTTTCTAAATCCTGAGGCCAAAGAAAAATCAGGGTCCCCAGTGCCCAGGCCCTCGAACTCTACCTCTAGGATGAGAGAAATGCACAAAATACTATTTCATCAGTTGATGTGTAAATGCAAACTGTAATACAATGGGATGTTTCCCCACACATCTACTATGTTCCTAGCAAGCACAGCGTACCTGACATAGAAGCAAATCACTCAATATAGGTACATAGGAGGGAGGGAAGGCAGGAGGGGCCAAGGGTTGGATTCCAAGGGGAATATGTGAAGTCAAGACCAAAAGTCAAGACCGAAGAGGCTGGAGGGGACATGGTCTTACCTGGTGCCTCTGATAGGCAGAAAACATTTTTTCAAAGTCCTCTAGGTCCAGAATCCGAAATACCTGCATGTCATCAATCTCATTCCATACGGTGCCAGGGACACGCTCCTAAGATTCAGGACAGACAGACGACCCCATGGTTGACTCAAGTCCTTCACTGTGGAGAGGTTTATTGCCTCCCAAACCCCACGTGTCCTCGGCTGCACACGTTACGACAGCCAGCTTGCAGGCCTTCAGAAGGGTTGACTGCAGCTCCTCAATGCACTGTTCAAGGGCAGAGGCCAGAGACAACCCCTTCTCCTCCCTTTCACATGAAGCCACATGGGAGCGTGTGACAGAAATCACCAGGAGTGCTGGAGGGGTGGGTGGGCAAGTATGAAAGTGGCTATGAAACTCCTTCCAGAAAACAAAACCAAGCCAATGCTCCCAGAGCCTTTTGCACAGGGCCCACTCTCCCTAAAAATCAGGGCTGGCTGCAGTCACAGGAAGGAGTACTGCCTACACATACTTGGGATCCTCAACCCCTCCATGCAGACTGTATTTCCTGTATCTGATGGTCATTTTCTGCCCCAGGGGTCTTCCTCCCACTTCCCAGATTCCCAGAAAGTGGGAAAATGCCAAAGGCTGGGACATCCCGGCCACTATTGTGACTGTGAAGTCCAGCAAGACATGCCATGACTTCCTGTTGGTCATACCAACAAAGATGCCCCATCCTTTATGACTGGGATGGCCCCAAGGGTGTACATTCTAAGATCTCTTGACTTAGGCATTGCCCGGCTCTGGGTGGAACCCTTGCATTGAACGCCTACCCCAGGGAGCTAAGGAGAAGCTATTAGCCTCTGGGGTGGAGCTGTTAGCCAAGAATACCCCAGTGGTCCTGTGACACCCTCATAATGGTGTAGGGGACAGAGAGCGGAGCCCCTGTAGATACTCCACCCCTCCCCTCCCAGGAGCCCTCCCCACCTCAAGAGCTTTGCAGTTTCTCAAACTAGAATCTGCCCATCTTCCTCTGACTGCAAGGCAGCTGGGGAACCTTCCCGCTGCCTCCTCCTCCCTCCACCCCCACTCAGCAAGCTTGGATAGAGAAACATACCTCTCACTCACTTTTATTTTCTTAAACTCTGGAAAAGGGGAGGCTAGGCCAGAGCAGGGGGGTGGGGACATTCCTGTGGCCTTCCTAAGGCCAGGGACCCTCTTGTGGAATGCTGGGCTGGGAAGCTCAGAGAGGCAAGGGATACAGGCAACTGGCCAAACCCAACACAGACACATTCTTTTCATGGCAGAAACAACGTGTGTGTGTGTGTGTGTGTGTGTGTGCGTGTGCGTGTGCGTGTGCGTGTGCGTGTGCGTGTGCGTGTGCGTGTGCGTGTGCGCGCGCGCGCGCATGCGCCAGAACAAGAAACAAGGGCCAGGACGAGAGAGCAGGATGCCCAGTCTGTGCCTCACTTTACCCCACGCCCCATCCCCCAAATGTGCCAGAAGAATTCCAGGCTCTTCACAGAGGTAGCTGAAGTCTGCAGTATGACAGGGACATCTACTCCTAGTATTCTCTACATTGTAAATGTCACCAAGTCACCTTGGGGTGTGCACCACATGTAATACTTCTCGAATTTAAATTCTATACCACTCGAGCCAAGGCCTCATCACCTCCAGTCTGGATTCCCAGAGTTTCTGCCCCTCTGGAGACATCCCGTAGGTACCAGGGAAATCTTTGTCAAAAGCACATTTCCTTCTGTGTCCCTACAGAGAACTGGGGTTCAGACAGACCAGGCTGGCTTGTTCCCCCAGCGTCATCGCTATGGGTGACTGCTGGCAGATGGAAGGATACTACTCCCCTCTCGTGTCACATAAAAGACAACAGTGCTGCTTACTTACTGAGTTAAAGTGAGGGTTAAGTTAGACAGCATACTTAGAGTACACATGGTAGCCACCATCAATGCCTAATCTATTCTACTATTACTATTATTAAGACTTTCTACATGGCAGTCACTGTCCCAATTACTATTTATGTATTAAAACCCCCTTTGATATGGATGTCATAATTACTTCTGTTTTACAGATCAAGAACCTGAAGCCAAAATGAGAAAATAAGCCCTAAATTAGAAGCATGGGACTGGGATTAGGGGTTCACAAGTACTGCTTGATGCCCACCTACCCCATCCTGCCTGAAAATGTCTGCAGCTCCCATGAATGCTCCCCCGGTACCTATCCCATCAAACCTCTACTTTCTAGCCTAGGAATGAAACTCCAGCCCGCTCTGGGTACCTGGGGAATTCATACAGACTTTATTTTTACTGGACCCAGAGAAAATCCTAAGCAAAAAGTTCTAGATCAAGGGTGTCCAAACTTTGGGCTTCCCTGAGTCACACTGGAAGAAGAAGAATTGTCTTGGGCCACACATAAAATACACAAACACTAACAATAGCTGATGAGCTAGGAAAAAAAAAATCTTAGAATGTTTTAAGAAAGTTTATAAATTTGTGTTGGGCCACATTCAAAGCCATCCTGGCCCACATGTGGCCCACACGCTGCAGGTTGGACAAGTTTGCTTTAAATGATGAAAATGTTACAAAAAGAGTAGTTACTTGCCTTGTCTTTCTCCCTGAACTGCTGAGGTGCCTAATCAACTTTTCATTACCTTTTTAAACTCATAAATTATAAGTTGTAAGTACACAATTAAAGAATATACTATCTTTGATCATGAACAATGGATGTTTCCACACAGCCTGTGGCCTTTGGTTCTACAGAGCCGTTTGCCTATTCACCTGCACTTGGCCTCTGGCTTGCCTTGTGACCATGGACATACATCCACAGGGCACAGCTGTGCAATGCAGCTGTCACACACTTTAAGTGTTGCTTCAAAATGCTGCTAACAGGTGGCTCTAAAATTTTAATAACTCAGACTGAAGATATTATCAGAGACCCAGGAGACTACGAATGGGCTGTATTCATGCTTTATCTTTCCACCTAGATTATAAACCAAAGACAGATGGGATCTTAGAGCTCAGCTCACAGATGAGCAAACTGATGTTTAGAAAAAAAGAGTGGTCACACAGTTAGTTAGAGCCATATCTGGGTTGGTTACAGGTTAGAACCTCTCCTTCAATCCACCCCCAGGATCTCTAGGTGTTTCTTGAATACACTTCCTAGTTTGCCAGATCTAAAGTTCTTAAGGGGCAGCATTATGTCTTAGCTTTTAATAGTAACTATTACAGCCACCCAGCAAAAAGCTTTACACAAAGCAGACATCGGACTGACTGGCTAGCTAGTCTACCAATAGGAGAAAGAAGCTAACAAATAACTGACCACCACTCAGTAATCTCACCTCCCTGCCCACTTGAGTCTCCATATGAGCTCATTTACAATCACATGGAATGGTGCAGTTCTGAACTCCCCAAGAGTAAGTCCAACAGGCCCATATGGCAAGGTCAGAGGATACCCACTAGTCCCAGTTCCAAATTGGTGCCTGCATGGCTGTTGTCGAAGTGTGAGTGTGGGTCAGACAAATTGGGAACAAAGCCACTGGACCTCTTTATAGGACACAGTACAGAAGCAGAGGCAGGGCTTGACTCAGGCTGGAACTGGCCTTAATTACTAAGGGTTTAATGTGACTTGGGCCATTTCTGCTCTATGCTCATGAGTCCAACAGGGGGAATCAATCCACACATGGGTCTAGGATTGGTGATTATTAATGCATAATATTCATGAGGCCCGCTCACTGCTGAGCACTCTACAGAAATAACCAGTGTGTTCACATTTTCCCTGGGAAGATACCAACATGGCTTTGACATTGAACGCTTCATTGCAAGCATGCTGTCATACCCCCTGTCACGGCTTCATCATTTCTGTCCTTTGTTCATGTTGCCTTGATCTTTACCATCTCTAGGCTTTGGCCCAAGACCTTTGCCTCGATCTTCCACTGTTTTCCTCAAATTGAACCTGTCCTTAACATCCCAGCTCAGTCCTTGTCTTGTCCAGAAAACACCCTGCTTGGCCCAGGCTCTGTTATCCGTACTACTCCATTAACCCTCAGCACACACAAATTGGCTTGGGCAGTGCGAGCAGGACCACATGCCAAGCCATCTCCTCCCAGTGAGGATGTTCTTCCCAGTGGACAGTGAGCTGCCTGGTGTCAGCAATCCCGTCTGCTACATCCACTCTGTCTACACGGATTCTACCGACAAGAGAACCCAGGGTACAGAGCTGCACACAATGGGCAGCCAGTCCACGGGGCTGCCTGCCACTGGCCGTAGAACGGAGGCACTGGGCTCTTCCCCGTCACTCACCTCGTTCAGCTTGACCCAGTTGAAGGACTTCAGTGGGTGGGAAGGTTGAGGGACACACTTCTTCCTGAGTGGGATGTCGCTACTGGGGAAGGGGTCTGGAGGGAAGGGCAGGCCCATGCTGAAGCAAGGTGGGGCACCAGGAGGAGTGGGGGGCCCACCAGGGGGCAGGGGAGGTGGTGGCGGTGGGGGGCAGCAGGCAAATGGTAGAGGGGGTGGTGGTGGAGGCAGGTCACTGGTTGTCATCGAGGAAGACAAGGTAAGTGGGCCCCCAGGGGGAAGTGGGGAAGATATAGGTCCTGTCTGTGGGGAGACAGAAACATCAGAACAACAAAGCCATCAGCAATGATACCTTTCAGGTCCCCAACCACTATTCCTTTCCTTACTCTTATTCTCCATCTTCACTAGGGCCCCCAGTCCTGCTCTTACGTCCCACATACATTTAGCCCCCATTTTCTGTCTCTGTATCCCAATCATTCAACACACACACACCACAGTGACACAACCACAGACAAACACAGCGTAAGTCAAGCACTCATTCACAGACACTGGACAAAGCCATAGTCACCACCACGCAACAGTAGGATGGATACATAGTTGTATCCTGCACAAGGCCATCCATCTGAGGGTAGGGGAGCCAAAATCCCCCCTGCACTCTGTTTCCAAAATGTGCTCCCCGGGACAGTGCCACCCAGAGGAAGGAGCATCATTTTTTCTGAATGACACAAAGGCGCCACCGTACAACCTCAGGAGTCTCCTCTATGCAAGGCTAAGGACCCCTCTCCTTTCTCCCTCACCCTGGGGATGCTCGGCCCCACCCTATGCCTGTCCTTCCAGCCATATCCTGACGGTCTTGGCTCAATTATGTAAAGGGAGGCGAGGATGTCCACATACTGAGATTTCACTGAGTTGGGCTACCAGCTCAGCCACTTGTCCCCGAGCCTGGCGCAGCTCCTGGGACTCTCGGGCCAGCTTGTCCTTCATCTTGTTCAGCGTCCGCATCATCTCTTCCTTCTCCAACGTCTTTGTCTCACATTCTCGCTCCTTCCTCTCCAGCCTGCTCACTAGTTCCATGTGTTCTGGGGTGGGGGTGGGACAGGAGAGGAAACGGAGAGAGGGAATGCACATGTGTGTGTGTCCCCTTCCAAAAGGGGAGGTGAGTGCTGCGTAGGGACGAGGTGTGCGGAGCATGCAGCAGGTGTAGACAGAGAGCCTCACCTTTCCGGAACTTCTCAGCCTGGTCTCGCCACTGCTTCACTTCGTTCTCATTGATGAGCCTGGGGGGAGTAGACGGAAGGGTCTGTTGAATGTTGGCTCACAGCTGGAAGGCACATCCTCTTCCTGTTCCCCACACTGGTGCCTTGATCACTGAGCTATCCAGCCACATCACGGATAGGATTCTGACTCTCCAGAAGCTTCTAGGCCCTCATCCCTGCCCAGTCTCATCAGGTGTCTTTCTATGGGCTGTGGAAGCTGAAAGGACTTTAGAGAGCTTACACTCTAACCTCTTTGTGGAAAGCTGAGACTGCTGAGACAAGAGCTAGAGACAAAAGCTAATGGGAGAGCCAGGACTGCATCTTAGGCTTCCCTTACTTCTACAGTGATTCTTACCCTTTGTAAAAATAGGTTTTTGCATTAACAGAGATCAAAGTATTGGCCCTACCAGGGCCCAGGCTTCCAAAGACCAGTGTGTACGAGAAAATGCCCACCTCAACAATACGGAATGAGTGTGTTGAGGGTGAAGAGGGGATGGGTTTAAATCATAGGAAGTCCTCATTCATGCCAAACTCTTGTAACAGGGGGCTAAGAGTAAACTTTTACCCAGACACAAAGGTATAAGAGAGGTGAGATCCCAGAATGAGATCCCAATAATGTTATCTTTAAATCTAAAAATGTGGAAGAGCCATGTCTCTCAGCCTCCTTAACCGGGTCAAGGATAAAAAGAGGGGATAGAGCATGAAGAGGCAAATAATTTATGCTGAGATTTCTTTGGCGAAAGCCATTTCAATCTACCCTGCAGATGGTACCTCCTTCACCCTCATCCAGTGAAGTGGCTTCTTTGGGCCAGAGTTTTGACCTGTGTCCCTGGACACTGGCTGGGGGGCATGGTGGACTAGGGTCTGATGTGGGGCCACACAGGTCTGGAGAGTGGAGCAGCCTTAAGCAGGAGAGTGCTGCTGAGCTGGGACCTATTGCCACTTCTAGAGTTTGTAGGTATGAGACGGTGCATAAGGGCTTCTCATGGGCCAGATGGAAGCATTGCCAACGAACTGAGTTAAAGCTATTTTAAGTTCTGTCCAAGAAGTCCACCTGCAAGAAAAATGGACCCTTCAACAATATAAATCTATGTGTATTGTAGCTGCCAGCAAATCAGGAGTTGATGAAAAGGATGATACCAGCCATGCCTAGAGAAAACAAACAAACAAAACAAAACCCACCTTGCACAGCCAGGGACCAGGGTTTCAAAGTGAGAAGGACCCAGCAAGGAACTTCTGAAGACCCCAGAAATACATTGCAGGTTGTTACCTACGTGCCAACCCCAGACAGAAGAGTCCTGTTTACTAAGTTGCCTGATCAAGACCTTTTCCTTTCCTCCTTCCTGCCCCTATGCTGACTCTGGTAGGAGTCAGAAATGGGTTAGCTAGTGGAAAGGGGGAGTTTCAGGGGTTGGAAGAGAAACAGAATAGAGAAAAGAAGCCAACCAGTGCATGTGACTACACACACATGCACACGCACCCTGCCCACTGCAGCCTCTCAGCCTTAGTCCAGAGAGAAGAGAGATTTAGAGCTGACTCAAATCTAGAATGTTGCTTCACATCTGGGACTAGTCCTTTCAGCTGCAGGTGTAACACTATGTTGTAGCTTAAAGTGAGCTTACAATTCCCATTGCCCAAAAAGCAGCAAAAACGTCATTGTACCCGAGTTCTCATCCTCCAGCAGAGGAAAAGCTTTCCTACTAAATAGAGTAAAGAATTAGTAAGAAGTAAAAATAGAGCTACAATTCTATATTTACCAGCTGTACTTGTGCAACATTCCAGTTAGGATCTTAACTACACCAATCCCAACTATTTGTGCAAATGAAAACAGTAGCTAAATAGTTCAAAAAATCACTTTCTGCTTGACTTGGGAAGGCAACAGAATAAATCACTGAGAGCCAGTTTATCTCCTTAAAGGCGATTGGCTCAGACTTATACACTGAAAGACAAGTAAAAGCTTAAAATTAAAACTCAGTGTGTTAACATATGGTCTGAATATTAATTGACGTGATCGGAAACTTGGTTCTCTGCCTTTCTCTATACCCAGGGTCAGTCAAAGATGGTTAAATCAGAAGCCCTTAGGCTCTGACATCCTTGGCCCACAGCCTCCTAGTCAAATGGCCACACACTACGGCCCCGGTCCCCAAACTCTAAAGGGCCAGACTAAATGTTAGGTCTCATATACTATGTATAGCATTTATTGCATATTCTTGTGTTTATTTTTGACAACTCTTAAAATGTAGAAACCGGTCTTAGCTCATGGGCCATATAAAAACAAACTGGAGAACTGAAGTTAGCCCACACCATGCTGACTCCTCCTCTACATTAATGTCTTCAAATTCTTCCTCTATCCACTCCACGCAGTGGGTCCGTGGGAGTTGAGCAACTCCCTGTGCTGTCCAATCCAGCAGTAACTAGCTACGTGGCATACAGCTACCTGAATTTAATTAAAATGAAATAAAATGAAAATTCAGTTCCGCACTCACACTAGCCACATAGAAAGCACTCACTAGCCACACTGGGACAGTGCGGATATGGAACTTTCCAGTATCTCCAAGAGTTCTTTTTGGGCAATGTTGCTCCAGGACCATCTGGAGGTGTGTGGTTTGAGAGGGTGAGACCCCAACTAGGAGACAGACGGGGAAGAAAGAGGAAGACAGGTGAGGGGTGGCCACTGCTCACATGTTGACGATGTTCTTGACATTGAAGTTCTCCAAAGGAGCCAGGTCCGGGTCCACGCCTCTCTCATCCTGGAGGACAATCTGCTGGAGGATGCGGTCTAGAAGCTGCCATTGCTGTAAGTAGCCACCATTCCGCTTGTCTGAAGGACAACAGGCATCGTATCTTTACTGAGCCCGAGATCCCCTGGAGCTGTGCCCTCCGGTCACTGCCTGGGCCCAGGCTGGTGAGCCGTGCCCTTCCTGCCCTCGGCAAGCTCCCTGTCTGATGGGGGAGGCCATGCAGTTGCTGACCATAGAGACTCACAAGTCATTTCTTGATTATCTGTACCTGGCCCTCTACGCATGCGTCAACCCTCTGGACATATTTCTCTAGTCTCTGAAATGCTTCCTGCCTGTCTTCCCTGTTGGTACCTAAGCCTCCCACACGTTGGGAAAGCAAATTGCTTTTTTACATTATCTTATAAAAAGCACCTTTAAGAAAGTAAATCTGCTCCAAAATATTACATGCTGAATAATAGCATCTCCAGGGAAATTTAAAAAAATAATAATAAAGGAAAGGTTTTAGGATTATCTATATTAACCGTTCTGCAGAGAATGATAAATGGAAACTAATTACAGGTATGCACTGAGGGGGAGTCAGACTGGGTTAGAGAAGTGATCATGGAATCCAGGAAGATTTGGGGGGGAAGGTGACCCTGAACTAGAAGGCAAAAGCATGATGTGCTGTACCTGATCTCACAGGGCCTGACTATCATCCCTTCTAATCATAGTCAGGCTGGACATGAACTTTCTCTTCCCATCATGGCCACAGCTTCTCTTCATCGGTTCTCAATCTCCAATACTTCAGCCCTATCCACCACCAAGGGAGATCAACTAGTATAACCCTGACCTTGAAGTCAAACCATCAATACCTATAAAGTAGAAGGTCATGCCTGCGAAGCCCCCTTCGAAAGCAAATAAAGAGACCCACATGTTTTGAAACACTGGAAATTGTGGGTACAGAAATCAGGTTTCCCCGGGACTTCCTATGTCTTCCATGAGGACCTTCCAGACTGACTTGTGAAGAACTGAGAGCTTCCTAATCCAGGCCACTGTGTCTATTTTCTTCCCACCACCCCCTGCCACAAGCATCACAAACTGGCATCATTTTCCATTTACTTTTCACCCAAGCAAACAGGGTGAAGCCAGGTCACTGGCTTACAGAAGTGAAACATGTTTCATCAAAAGCCTGACCCCAAAGAAACAAAAAGTCTTTCATATATAAAGACTCGCTCAGCCTCACGTTCATCCTCTGTGAATTGAAGCTAATAGTGCACACTCTGTGAGTGATTCTGAAGTTTGGAGACACTGTGCTGAAGGCCTTCACATCACACCTGGCCCAGAGGAGGCACACAGCAAACTAGTTGTCACCATCACCATCACTGAAGAGAATCTGTTTAGGTTGACCACAATGGTAGTCCACACTGATTTTCCAAATATTCTATTTGTGAAGAACTTAAATACCAAATGGTTAAAGCTCATTTCAGACCACATGTGCTGGTGCGGCTATTAGTAAGTATGTGAGATTTATGCAGTCGCTGTGCACACCTGGATCTTAAGAGCTTAGCATCTGCTCCTCTAGATGCTGACATTTAGTATTTGTAAAGAGAGGCAGGGGTGAGTGGTGTGGGGTGGGAGCCAGCAAAGACTAAATGGAGGAATTGACAAAAAAAAAAAAAAAGCCCTACTCATTCCACATCTGCTCTTTTCCCCTTCGAAACTCCCCAAGAAGACTGATCACTGCCTGCCAGGAGCTGACAGCCAGATCAGTACAATTTCATAGTGATCAAAATCACTGCCTACTGTACTGGGATGATGGCATTGCTCAAGGCCAAGTCTCCAGCAATGCCCCGAAGTGACAGTGGAAGTCTTGACCTCCAGGAGGGAGGCAAGAGCAGGGGCCTGAGTCCTGGCCTGGCCTCGCAGGGGCATGTACAGAGGAAGACATGGTGAGACTCACGCACATAGGTCCTGACACCTTGTCTCAACCTGCTCTGGGCCTGGGCTCAGGCTGGCTGATGGAAGCGAGTGGCGAACGCCAGCTACTCACAGGGCATCTGCAGGCAGTGGTGAAGGACAGAGAGCAGGCAGGGGTAGGCCTCTGTGTGCTTCAGCTTCTTGTGGATCAGCTCAAACATCTGGGATGCACTCTTGGTGTCAATGTGGACCTGGAGGAGTGGACGGAGCAGTGAGTAGGAAGGCGGAAGGGAGCGGAGGAAAGCATAGGGGAGAGAAGAAAGAGCCTGCCTCCATCCACGGAACCCCATCCCCCAGGAGAGGGCACTTCCCCTGCTGGTGGCCCAGGCCTAAAGGAAGAGGGTGTGTGTGTGTGTGTGTGTGTGTGCTAATTATACACACCAGGGTTTCTCACGGCCGCATTACTGGCACATTGGACTGGATCATTTTTGTTGTGAGGAGGTCCTGTGCTCTGGAGGCTGTTTGGCCGCGTCCCTGACCTCTATTTATCAGATGCCAGTGGTAGCCTCCTCTCACCAGTTGTGACAACTTAAAAATATCTCAAGTGTCCTGGATGCCAAATCGCCCTTAATGGAGAACTACTAATTCAAACTAAAGGAAAGTAAGCAGGGACATAGATGATTCAAGAAGCACATGGCACAGGTCCAAACCTGGGTTCAGATCCTGGGCCCGCTCTCGTTGTGTAACAACAGGGGAGCTGCTTATCCTCTCCTACCTCAGTTTCTATATCTATACATCCAGGGCTTTGGAGAGAATATAATGGGATGGTGCTTGGTGGCGGAAGCACCCCCCCAAATAGGTTTCTAGCTGGATGGGTTTTGTAGTATAATATGTGAGCAGCAGAATGGTCTTCAAGGTTACTAAGGCTAAACTGAAATGATCATATTTGTCAGTTAAGCATGAGCTGGTTGGTGATGGTGAGAGGTGACTCAGGAAATTGCTGGAAGGCCAGGGGAAAGTAGTATAGGAGAGGCACTGGAGATGAATCGTGGGTAAGAACTGGATTTTTCTTTGGGGGTTGTGGTCTCCTCGAGGGCAGACCCCTAGCACTTGTGGCCTGCCAGATAAGGCCCACCAGAGCCAACACACTTCCAGGGCTCCCGAAGCAAGACCTGGCCACGGGGGCACCCCCCGCCCCGGGGAACCCAGCCAACACTGGACCTACCACAGCACAGGATCTGAAGAATGAAGTGGCTGCGGGGCCACTTGGGACCCTGCTGCGGTCACCTCACCCCAGAAGGCTCCTCACCATGTCAAACCTCCTGGCCAGTTCCAGATCATCCTCATTCCGGACCATCTCAAAGAAGTCTAAGTGCCTAGAAAGGTGGGAGCACAGAACGCTCAGACATTGCCCCCAACAGCCCCTTTGAGCACCTCATCAACTAAAACTGGAAGCTTCCTTCTGGTGGGGCCAATGCCACCCCAGAGAGAAGCCGGCTATCTCTAGGCCAACACTCCCCTCCTTTACCCCATGCCCCTCCCTCAAGGAGGCCAACCCAGGGCCTATCACCGTAGACCAGGCTTTGGCAACTCCCAGCATGATTTACATTGCGGGGTGGTCTATGCTTGGCTGTGGGAGGCTAACCTGGGAGTTTCAGGAGGTTCAGTATCAAGCACCCCCCACCTTGAGTTGTGACAACCAAAAACATCTCTAGACATTGCCACATGTCCCCTGCGGGGTAAAATCGCTCCCAGACCAGGACTTCTGCCCTATATATACCTTCCCTGGTGTTCTCATGGTGTTCCCTTGTCAGCCCTCAAAGTCAGTCTCTCATATTCTCCCCCCTTCATGCCCCCCACTCCCTTCCCTTAAGACCTAGTATAATACAGCAGCCTGTACCAATGGGACAGAGCCAGAGGGGACTCGTTGGTAACATATGGGGATGTCACTGTGCCTGTTGACCAACAAGAACCTCTATGGCTTGTCTTCTGAGTGGAGTATTTCTTTACTGAGCAGGAATGCACTCTGAGCATCCCTGACCCCCAACAACCAGTAACAATAGTGCCCCCACCAGCCAGTCAGAAAACCAAATAACACTCCCACGTTTCCAAATGCCCCCCAGGGGGCAGTACTGCCATGGTTGAGGACTTCTGTGTCCACCTGTCTATAACATCAGAGATGAGATGGCAGGTCAACAAAGAGGACAGGCAGGGACATACCGGTAGATAAGACATGGGACAAGGGGGCGGGGGAGCTACCATCCCTCCCATCAATACACACACACAGAGCCGATTCTGAATCAATGCTGGCTAAGGCCGGTGGTCTCCAGGGGAAAGGGCAGCCTCCACAAAGGTCCTGACCCTCCCCCATGGAGGCACTGTCCCCAGAGGTCTGCCATGGAGGTAGGTGGCTTGGGCCTTACTTGTCCAGGATGGCATTCTCGTGCTGCCGGAGCTTGTCAATCACAGGCTGTATCCCCAGCATCAGGAACTCGTACCGTAGATGTAGGCGGAACTCCAGATTATCCTGGGGATCAGCAAAGGAGAACCAGACTCATTGGCTGGCCTCAATTTCCACAAGAGGTCCCAGCGGACCCTCACTGCCACTCCTGTCATCATCCCACCAGATGTCCTGCAGCAAACTCATCTGGAACTGCTTCAAGTCCCAGAGTTCCAGGAACGAGCAGGAGCAGACACCTTTTGATGTCATTCATTCACTGCCTCTACATCTCCTACCTCTCTCTGCTCCTTTAGGTCTCTCACCAGTGTTCTTTTGGCATCAAAGAAGAGTGTTGTAGCATGACACAGAACACAAACTTTGAATTCAGACAGATCCTGGTTCAAATAACCGCTCTGCCACTTACACTATTTTTGTGACTTTGGAAAAGCCTTAGTTTCTTCATCTATAAAATGGACATGATATTACTTACACACAGGAATTATTTTAATAAAAATTACCTGATGAGTTATGGTTACCAATTAATCAGGACATATGGCAGCCACAAATAACTATTAATAATACTGACAATGGTGATATCAGCATCTTAGGGATAGAGTATTCACCTTACCAAACTCAGTTCATCAAGACTGGAGGTTAAAAACAAAAAAACCCCAAAAACAAAAGAACATGCTGGCAGAAAAGAGGGAAAAGTAGAAGTTATTAGAGTGCCCCTTTTATCCTTCAATAAGCTGACCTTCACTGGGACATCTGATTACCTCAGAATTTAGGGAGGTAACATGCCTCCAAGTTCTTCAATTATTACTATTTGTATAGCCTGAGGATCCCGTTCTGACCCCAAAGGAAAGAAAATTAAAAAGAAAAACCATGCCTCCTAACAGAAGGTGCTAGAAGGGCAGGACTAGCTGGCCCAGAAACCAGTCCAGAAGCAGATAAGAGCCTATACTTGCCCTCCTCTCACAAGTGATCCTCGCCACCCTAAGCCATTCTTAGTGAGCCAAGACTGGTTTGTCGATGGCACACATAATGCACGATGCTACCCTACCTGTGTAGGAAACTCCCCAGGCACCCCTCAGGACAGTGAGGTTAATGACAAGCTATTCTTTCTGTGTCCCATGTGAGGGAGGCAAGAGTTGATAATCTATTTTTTTTTTAACTGAACTGGGGGCCTCACCGCATTCGGGAAGCACACCCCAGTTCAGCATGTGGGTCCGCCTGGGCCGGAGCCGGGATTCGATCCTCGGTCCTCGGGGCTTCACAGCAAGCGCTTAACCTGCTGAGCCGTCCCGGCTTTCCCAAGAGTCGATCATCTAAAGACAGTGTTGGTAGTGGTAGCCATACCACCTGATGCCTGGGCCCCTCCCCGCTGCTGTTTCCCCAGGAAGCACTCACACCCTCCACTGCAGGTCCAGAAAGTCAGGACACACACAACCAGGGCAAGGTGAAGGTGCTCACCTCTCCAGCTCCAGCATTGAGGACAGCATTGATAAAGGACATGATGGCTGTTTTCAGATTCACTTCATCCCGGTACCGGCCCAAACTTCGGTCCAGCTCATTCAGCAGTGTCTGGATGAAAAGGCAAGACAGAAAATGAGAGGAGAGCTCAGGAGCCTATAGGTGCAGCCTCTGCGCCTTTGCTCCTGCCATTCCAACTACCCAGAATGCCCCCATCCTATCCAATTTATCTAGGACTTCCATGAAGTTCACCTTTGCCAAGAAGCATCCTTTGCCTCTCCACACCTCAGTGTTCGTCCTGCTTTACTTCCTCTCCACTCAGCCTTCAGGGCTTGGTTTATTTTGCTGGGCAGCACTAAAACACTGCTTCAGTACTTTATAGCTCTTTGCAGCTTATAGCACAGGCACTTCTCACTTCATGACTGAGTCCCTCGACCCTCTATGGTACTCAACGTAACAATTCTTGACTGAGCCCCTTTAAAGAGCCAGGTACTGGGTTTAGAGAGGTGGAGCCACCAAAATGAAGCAAACCAATAGTCCAGCCTCAAGGAACCCATGTCCTAGCCAGGAGTCCATTTTCCCCACCAAAGTCTTCTCTCTTAAGGACCTCCTCGTCTTTTATATGAGCTCCCGGCTGGCCCCTCACCTGGAAGCGCGTCCGCTCCGCTGCGTACACCTGGTAATGCAGCATGGCTTGCAGCACCTTCTTGTGGCCGCCAGGCACCAGGCACACGGCGCCCAGGATCTCCAGCACCGCCACTTTGGTCTTGCTGTTCTCAGTGCGCAGGCTCTGTGCGATGGTGCTGATGGCTTCGGGCTGTGCCAGCACGTGAGCCCGCCCCTGGGAGCTATTCATCAGAGCCTTAATGCAGCCAATGAGCGAGGCGTGGATGCGGCTCTCGCACGTGGCGTGGTCCATACTCCGGAGGAAATTCAGCAGACAGCTCAAGCCATCCAGCTCAATGAAGCGCGTCACAAACCTGCCCAGGCCAGAGCCGTTAGCAAAACAAGCATCCTGCATTTACATATTATACCGGATGCATGTTGCAAATCGTTACCCCACCACCTGTGTCCCACAGTACTGCTTGGTTCCTGTATAAAGTTTATCTAAAGCACTGAAATTCTATCTTCCCTACAGGGGATTTGCATCTTATTGGCATTTTAAACGCTGTTCGTTAGCATGTCACTGACTGTCAGTTTCATCGTTGTGGTGCTGAATATGTGAAGGGGATGATTGTGATAATTATGACAAGAATTATGACAGCTGTTAAACCTGAAGACTCGTGTCTGCTGAGAATAGGAAGTAGGAGAATTACAGTCAGACAACAAGGAAGACTTCCAGGATAGGGTAGGGAGAAGGGGGCAATTCAGAGTCCCTGAGTCAAAGGACCAAGACTCGGGAAGGAACTCTTCAAGAGAGCCTTAAAGAAATAGCTGTGTCATCTAGCCTGTCAGCAGGAAACATGGGAAACCATTTTATCCAGAGGTCCCTAACCTGGAGTCCAGGCTCCCCTAAAGGGCCTACGGCTAGCATTCAGGGGGCCATAACTCGATTGGGAAAACAAGGTTACTGCACTTTGCTTTACTCTACTTCAACAGATACTGCATTTCTTACAGATTGAACGTGCAACCCTCCACCATCAAAAACATCACGACTTGTGAAGACTCAGGTGATCAGGAGCATTTTTTAGCAATACAGTATTTTTTAAAATTAAGGTATGTACATTGTTTTTAAGACATACTGCTATTGCACACTTAATAGACTACAGTATTGTATAAACATATCTTTTATATGCACTGGGAAACCAAAAAATAAACAAATAAATGAAATGTGTGACTTGCTCTATTGTGATATTTGCAGTGGTCTGGAACTGAGGTGAGCCTGCACTTATATTTTTGGTAACCACTCACTGAAATGTAGCATTTCTTTTGATGATGAATGCAGACAATAAATGACAGTGGTATTAGCAGAATCTGTGACTGTCACCTAAGGAAATCACGGCTATTTTCATATAGAATTATAGTTGTTACAGATATCTCAAAGTCCTCGCATCACTTACACTCACCAGCACTTCAGAATTACCATGGTTGTGAGCACTTGCTATTTAAGGCATAAAGAAGCACATTTATTGCTATGTCACAAATGTTTAATATTTGGTAACTGTATTTCAATTTAATTGGTGTATTTTTTAATCCTAGCAACTTTTATCTATTTTATTATTTAAAAACATTCTCAAAGCAGTCCATACGTTTCATCTGGATGCCAAAATCAGCTGTGACACACACACATGCACACACACAGGCTTAGAACCCTTGATTTAGTAGAACAACAATTAATGATCTGAGGAATGTCATAAATGAAGCTGAGGGAACCACTACATATAATTAATATAACTGATCCCAACTGTATTTTTGTTTATTTCTATATTGTTATACAAACATGCCTAGAAAAATAGAATATGCTCTCAAACTAAGTTATTAAAATAGGCATTATTTACATTTTTCTATTATATGCTTCTCTGTATTCTACAAAATTTCTGCCAGGACTAGGTATAACATTTTTCATCAGAATCTTATCAAGGGAAATTACATTGAAGCGGGAGACAAACATGGCAGCCTCTCCTGAACTCCCCCACTTCCTGACTTCCTCATTCTACCTGCATCTCTTTCCAATACCAAACTCCCACCCTGACCTCAGCAACAAGCAGGGATTAGGGCGCCCCATTCTCCTTGAGGCTCTGTTTCCAGGCTCCTGGGACAGAGAGCTGAGCCCAGACAACACACACGCATGCACGCATGTGCGTGTGCAAATGCAGACCAGCAGGCTGGTAGATGGGTTCCCGGGTGGGGGGCCTGATTGTAGTGTTTGCCAACTTCCATGGTATAAAGACTCCCTGCATAGCTAATGTGATGTCATCAGTGTGACACGAAGTTGGGAAGGGATGCACCATTTACAGTATTTCCACCATGCATACACAACTCATGTAAACTCAAGACCGTGTATAATAGTGAAGAGCATACACAATAGTAAAATGGAGTCAAATCATTCAGTAATTAAGGAGTGAAAAGTTTCAAGTATTTACTACCTTTGTTTTTCATGTAATTTATTTTAATGTAAACTTATATTGTTATATTTCTATCACCGCTATGTTTAAAAACTGGCTTAAACACTGCTGAAACTTTAACATTTGGCTCTCACAAGCCAGTTCCCAGACACAAGAAGAACCTGTGGCTCTTGTCCCCTCTTTGGACCCTTGCACAGTGTGACCCAGGGCGGGAGGAGGATTCTTTTCCAGTCTGGGAGATATCCATCCCCTTTTCCTTGCCTTCATTGCTCCCACTCTGGACAATGAAAGCTCTACATCTCCCCCTAGCGACTGGAGTATTTCTCACCCAGACTCAGGGGCCCCTCATTCCTCCTTCTACACCTTGCTGGTATGGCCCCCTTCCCTCCTGTTCTATTCTGCCAAGAAAAACAAGTACCTGACCTCAATTTCTCCCTAAATAGCGCTTCAGGATCTGAGGTTTAGTCCATTTTCCTAACATGTCCATCCCCTGGCAGTTTCCCAGCTCCTCAGAGAAAGGGGGTGTAGGAGCTGGGAAGTGGAATGAAGACCAGGATGGGAAGAGAGGGCTTCGGGAAGCTTCCAGCGGTAAGGGGAACCACTGGGTGAAGGGATATGGAAGCAAGTGAGGGGCGTAGAAACAGGAGTCACCTCATGGGCTGGGTCCGCAGAGCCGTCTTCAGGTCTTCCACAACCTGGTTCCTCATCTCAGTCTCCTCCTCATCAAATGCATACAGACTCTGCATCTGAGGCAGGGAGAGTGGGGCGGAGGTCACACTGGGGTGCCTGTCACCCAGCCTCCTGCACCTACATCCCTGGTATGGGGGCCACCCTCGCCTCAGGAAGGGTGAGGCCTCACAGAACGGTTTACTAAGACTGTCAGACTCTCAGAAGACTCAGGTTCTGTCCCCAGACTTCACTTTCCTTGCCTGTAGAATGGGGAGAATTATTGCCCCAAGCCTGGGTGATGCAGAAATGGATAATAAATGTTTAAATTGGAAGATGGGGGCTCTAGTGTCACACAGGGCAGGGAGGGATTCTGAGAACATTTCGGGCTCTGATCCCCAGTGAGTGGCGTGTGAGGTGCAGTGCCGGAAAAGGTGACAGAGGCTCACTGCCTTCCATAGCCTTTCCAGGTGGGGCCAGGGCCAGAGAGGAGCGGCCACTCACCGCAGCCATGGAGTTGATGCGGTCAATATAGTAGTCAGGCCAGCTGGTCGCCAGCTTATTAGGGTCCTCCTGCTCCTGCAACAAGAACCGTATGGACCCATCGGCAAGGCAGGCCCACGGCCCGAGAGCCTCAGCTGCGTTCCATGGACACATTTTATTTCCCAGGCCCACCTAGTACGGTGACTTCCAGGAAATGACATCTCCCCAGGCTTCCCTCTCTTCTTTGACAAAAGCTGGATAATAAACACTGAATCTCATGACCAGCCGATGACTTGGGCAGAAACCATGCAGGGATACACACTTTCAATGAACACTACGTACAATTAAAAAGAATTTTTTTTTCCCCTGTCATATTTGTTCTCATTCTAATGAATAAAATACAATTTGATGTCTGTTAAAGCTAATAAAAATTCATGCTGATACTTTATACATCTCTTTTTTCAAATTTTACTTTTCTGATCATATCATTCTTGCATTTTATAAAAAAAAAAAAAAGGACGACTGGTCTGTGGTAGTTGGAACATTTAAAAACTTGATGTTTCGCCCGGATAGTTTGAGAAGCACTGATATAAAGTATCTGGTGCAGTGCCTAGCTCATAGTAGGTGCTCAAGATACAGTAACTCTACAAAAAGAGGGACAGAGAAACTCCGCAGGCCCTGGGTTCTCATAGGACTTTGGAAAGGTCTAGGCAGCTGGGGGGCAGAGCCCAGATCAGAGGCCTCTGGCCCAGCTGTAAGGTCCCAACAGGAAGCCTCAACTGCTCCCCAAGGGTGGGCGAAATTGATGGCAGTTGGATACACAAATGTTGATTGAAAATCCAGCCCTCTCTACCAGCCAGGGAGCTGCTTCTGGGCATCACACACACCGTGCTCCTTCCTGTCCCATTTGGCCTCGCCCCCTCATGTGCTCTCTGCCGATCTCCAGTTACCTCCTTTGAACTTCCCTGACAAACCACCTGTCTGCCAAGCTAGCCTGGCCTTTGCCCTGCATCCTTCAGCTCCATCCACTCAGGCTTCACGATTTGGTTTCATAAAATCCAAATTTTAGACCCGTGGGAAAGCTGCCTTAATTTGGTCTTTGTGACTTCATGTGACAATCTATGTTAAATCTCCATGGCTGAGGCCCCAGAATTCTACCTTCTACCTTGAAGAAGGGGGTCACAGGACCAAAACCAAATGCATCATCAAGCACACTGGCTCATCTTCTATCCACCCCATATGCATTTCATGAGCACCCACGACATGACAACCACTGAAAGTACTGAGCAAAAAGTTATTATGTTGGCCCTGCATCGTGGCAGTCAGGGTGACAAAAGCTCTAAGGTAGAACTGTCCAGAGCGGGCCCTGGAAACCTTGGTGGGGTGGGGAGCGTCTACCACAGAAGGTTCATGAGGCCGGTGAGGTGGTTGGGGGCTGAGAGGCCTGTGCTGAGCTATTAAAAATTATTAAAGCTCAGACAGGTGAGGAGGGTGTTACAGACAGAGGAAGTACATGTGGAAAGACCAGAGGGAATGAAAGCGTGTGGGGAAATCAGAGACAATTTAATTTGGAAGGTAGAGAGAGATGACCTTATGTTCTTATACATTTTTTTTTTTAATTTATTTTAGCTTCATAAGAGATCAACTTAAGGGAACTCCATAGTAACTCAATTTGCAAAACGGAGTATCATGAGACATGATTCTGAAATTAATTTTCTCAATCGGTCCTCCCTTCCTCCCATGACTTTAGTTGTTTTTCTAAGACCTGCTTTTCTCAGTGAGATTCCTGGACCCAGCGCATAGTATTCTGCAGGTGCTTCATGAATATGCATTGAGTCGACTTGACAACGGCTTGTGTGTGCGGCCCACGCACCTCGCTACAGGTTCTCAGACTGGAGCAGGCCTGCGATCTAGCAAGGGGACAGCCAGTGGCCATAACTGGCTGGTCACTTTGGGTTTGTCCAGGGCCTCTCAGGCTTTCCTTTCCTCATATGTAGAATAAAGCACTAGACTAGATTGCTTCCTATGTTCCTTCCCACTTGACAATGGTTTATGATTCTGAACCTCCAATTTGATCAGGTTTGTCTGGCTCAGTATGGGCGCCTGGATGAGACAAAAACACCCTGAAGAAGAAGAGTAAAAAGAGCCACCACTGGACTCAGGGAGCCCGGGGGAGGAGCCGCTGGGAACTGCCCCACACCTGCTTGTCTTCTCCCAGGAGGGACCATGCGCCTCAGTGCAGGAACGCCTGGTCCTTACGCCCAGACACCTGTACTTCAAAGTGAAGAAAACAAAGTCTGAAAAATGGGAGGGTGGAGGGGAGAGGAGGAAGGCAGGTCAAGAAAAGAAAAACAGAGTGAAAGAGCTAGACAGGCTAACACAGGGGGCAAGAGAGACACAGAGAGAAAGAGATGAGCAGAAGAGACAGAGATGAAGGAGGAAGGCAAAGGGAGAAGGTGACTGGAGCCACACACCCCTTTCTAGGGAGGACCAGTCAGGAGGCTGACAGCATCCTTTAATGAAGGAGAGCTGAGGGAGGGAAGTGTGGGGGAAACGGGGACTGATATGTGACCCTGATAATTATGCTGCCCTGTGAGCCCAGGGCAGGTGCTAAAGATCCAGAACAGGCTACTCCCCACCCCAAACTGAGCTTTCCCAACAAAGCTGCCCCCAAGTAGGGCCGGGCCATCCCGCGCTCCAGACATGGGAGAGGCAGGAGGTGGGAGTCTCGATTTGTCATCTATGTAGCTCCCTAACCCAGAAGGCCCCCTGCCTACAGGGTTTTTGAAAACAGAATCCTATTGTTCTGCATATAGGCTCCATGAGAGCAGGCTTTTTTTCCTTTCTTTTCTGTTGTTATTCCCAACACCTGGAACAGTGCTGGAATATCCTAACTAGCTGCTGCACGAATGGCGAGCATGGACTAGAGTAGCCCTGGGCTGCGGACCCTGAGATGGCAGAATGGGTCCGAGGAGGTACCTTCTTCTTGCTGCAGTAGATCTGCCACTTCTTCTCAGCGGGCAGTGCAAACACAGCCTCCCTGTTTTTGTCGGTGAGATCCAACTCATCCTGCAAAGACACAAAGAAAGAATGTCTCGAACGCAGAGACAGTTGACACTGGATATTCAGACCTACAGGAAATTGCAATTGCCCCAAGCCGATCCCTTGGTCTATAGTATTCCTCCCAAAGAGGATCAAAGATATGATAGGGCAATTCTTCCTCTTAGAAATATACCCGTGTCTCCTTAGTGCAGCTTCTATTCATGCATGCCCTACTTCCTGGTCACCCCAGCTTGTCTCTGCAACTCCACCCTCTTCTTCCAGCCCTGAACATCTCCTGCAATGCTTTGCTGGCCCTTAGTCCTCTTGTCTGGGGTTTCCTGTCTTCCATCCCTTGTCCTTCGTAAACTTGTGAACACTATAAGTCAAGGTCATACAAAGAAGTTGTTCTACAGATCTAGTCCTTGCCACCGCCCCGCCCACATCCTTAAAGACTCCCTGACCTTCCAGTCTCTCACCGAGAAATTCTCTGGCTCCCCTAAACTCAGCGGGCCCCAGCACAAGCTGGGGCGAGCTGATGAGGATGAGGGGCTGAGCAGCTCTCCTGACAGGAAGGGCACACCTAAGGGGAGGGCTCACCTGCTTCCCAGGGCAGCCCCTTCTGCGCACATGACCCCAGGGACAAGGCTGTGCATGCACAAGGCTTGGGGCTCCATCAGCCTAGCTCACACATTCTGAGGAGAACCGGGATGGCTCTGACATAATCGAACTTAGGGTAATTCTATGGGTAGTTGGAGGTGACTTTATAGAGCAGTCTGCTGGATGGTCTCTAAAAAGCTCTCTTCTGGGGGCACTGGGATGGCTCATTGGGATGGGCACTTGTCTTGCAGTCTGGGGTCTGAGGATTGAGTCCCTGTTCTGTTTTCTCCAAAACACCTCTGGAATCTGTCCATTCTTCTCCATCGTCACTGCTAAAACTTCAACTCAAGCCACCCTTCCCCTGAGTGTGGACTGCACCAAGAGCATTCTGCTGTTCTACCAGAACCCTTCTTCAACACGGTACCCTGCTTGATCTTTTAGAGAAGCAGACCGGGTCACCTCAAACCCCTGCTTTCAGCCTTCAAAGGCTTTCTGTCACCCTTAGGACAGAATCCCAAATCCTCAGTTATTCTCACCTTCATGGTGTCTCCCAAAAGGCCCCACCTCCTTTCTGATTTGAGACTCTCAACGATGCTGCTGCTTCTATGGGGGATCCTGTGTCATTGTTCTGTACCCCCCATTCACGTATGTAATCATCACTCTACTTTCAGATCTCAGGAGAAATGTTACTGCTTCAGGGACCACAGTGGTCCCCATTCTAGAATAAAGCTCCCTGCTTGACGTACCCACAGGTCCCCTGAACACCGCCTTTCCTAACGCGCACAGCACTTCTCATCGCTGGTCACGCTCAGCCTTCTACTAGACTTCACCGTCTTGGAGGCAGGGATTGTGCCTGGTGGCTCATCATTGAGTCCCTGGCCCCCTCCGGGCCCAGCACACAGCAGTCTCTCACGAAGCACTTCTCATGTATTTGGTCAATACCTGAAACCAAACTCCTTGCAGACAGGACTTCCCTGACTCATCCTTGCTTTTGCCAAAGTACCTTGTGAGGAGCCCATTCACTAAAGAGGCTCAGTCAGTACTTGCTGAACAAAAGGGTCAAAGGAAGGAATACCTCATTGTGCCCTGTTTCCAAAGCTCATGCACTGTGTTCAGAAGATGTACTTGCCTGTGATAATGTAAGAAATACTTTTGACCTTTGTTCCTGCTTCCCAGCATACAGCTTGTAAATCCCTTGGAATTTCCTGGCTGACAGGCACCTCTTTTCTTCTAGTGAAGTGACTCCTGGTGAGCCCCTAGTTAGCTTCAAGATGGGGGCTGGTCACCAGAAAGATGAAGCCTCAATTAGAAGCCTAGAACTTTCAGCCTTCCTTCCCAAACTCCAAAGAGAGAGAAGAGGGCTTGGAAATTAAGCTAAAACTCGACCATGTCTACATGATGAAACCTCCATAAAAGTCCCTCTATGACAAGGCTCAGAGAGCTTCTGGGCTGGTAAACACACTCACATGCTGGCAGAGGGGTGTACCCCAAACTCCATGGGGACAGAAGCTCCTGTGCTGTGGACAGGAGCCTTACTGTCCTTACCCTTCTTGACCTTATCCTATGTACCCCTGCCTCTGGATGTTCACCTGTATTCTTTATAGTATCACTTACAACAAACTGGTAATAGTAACTAAAGTGTTTCCTGAGTTCTATGAGCCTTTCTAGCAAATGATCTAACCTGGGGTTGTGGAAAATCCCAACTCGTAGCCAAGTCAGAAACAAGTGTGGGTAAGCCAGGGACTCACTACTTGTGATTGGTGTCTGAAGTGCAGACAGCCTTGTGGGCCTGAGCCCTTAACCAGTGTGGTCTCTGCTCATTCCGGGGAGTGTCCGAATTGAGAGAAATTGTAGGACACCAGGTGGTGTCTGCAGAGAACTGGAGAATTGTTAGGCATGGAAACCCACACATTGTGTCAGCAGTATTCTGAGTAACAAGACAGATTGTAGTAGTACCGACTAACACCGATTGGGCTGCAAATGTTTTCCCACACTAGTACGGTACACATGCTGTTCTCTGCTGCCCCTGCCCTATGCTGGGTAAGGTATCGGCCAGAATACCAATGAGTTTGAATCTGATGAGAACAATGAATCTGATGGGATGAGGACGATGGGTAACTTTTTCATATAACCTGCATGGTCTCAGTGTTCCTGTGATGTGAAGGGCTAGATGGCCTTAATCAGATACATCCGTTATCGAATTCTAGTATGAAGCCCCATTCCAAATCACACTGCATTGTCTCTATGCTGGCCAGCTAGGAGAATGAGTGACCAGGAGCTGGTGGTAGATGAACGCGTACTTATCGCTCTCTGTCAGGGTTCAGGTCTGAGCCCTGGGCCCAGGTCCTGCATCACAGACCTGGGACTACCCTTGGTGTATATGCAGGCTCTGCCTCACCCTCAGACCTCCACAGAGTGGACTCGCGCGTTGTTCCTGTTCTGTCTCTCTGTGGTCAGAGTATGACATTTCACACCCAGGGGTTCCCACACAGGCGCCGTGCTGCTCTGGTCTGGATGGGGCACCACAAAGGGTCAGGAAGAGCTAATCCCAATGTGAATGAGAGCTTCTGCCTGGCCCGGCCCGCTGTGGAAGACAGTCACCCCAGACCCGAGCCAGGTTCCATGTGGAATATAAGCATCTGCTCCATATTTCTACCAGATCAGTGTCTGTCTGCAGAATCCTACCCTGTGTCTTCTTCCTGTGTTCAAAATCAAAGGATCCCAGGGAAATTCTGGAGAGCAGAAGAGAGACAGGTGCCAAGCGCCCTGACGGTCTTTGAGGCTCCTTAGTACCTTATTTCTCAAAAGCCTGGACTTGCTCTTTTCATGGTGGCCTCACTGCTGCCCCATGAGACCGAGAATCCAGTGGAGAAATGAGGCAGATCCATTGCCCTGGGGACACGTTTCAGGATGTCCACCCCAGTGAGTGACTCTGTCTCCCCCCTACACACAGCTGAGGAGTCCTGGGGGGGCCCACTCAGCCCCATGCAGAGCTTCTAGAAGAGGTGGTGATCCCAGTACATGGGCATCTGTCCTCTGCCTGGCTCTGCTTGCTCCAGCCACTCCCCTCCCCCGTCCCGCCGCGTCACTCACCACCAGCTCTGCAAAGCGGACGTTCAGCTCCTCTGGGTTCGGGATTGGACTGGAGAACTCCATGTACTGCAGCGGGTGGTTATCCCGGAGGTTAATCTCGGGGAGGTCACTGCCCCCAAAGCAACACAGGAAGCCCAGGACATGGCGGCTCCTCTTGCGGGGGGCCATGGTCACTGCAGGCCAGGGGCGCAGTCAACACGTGCGTTCCTTAGGACCTCATTATGACCTGGGTAGGAGAACAGACAGCACAGAGTGGTTAGGGTGGCAGCCAGGTAGGTAGGAACAGGGCTCGCTCTGCCACCATAAACTCTTTGCCCGAAGGCCAGGAGCCCTCAAGGCCCTCCCGTCACCCCCAGCTCCCCTCTGGTCTCTCTAGCTCAGGCTGTCCAACCTTTTGGCTTCCCTGGGCTGTGCTGGGAGAATTGCCTTGGGCCACACATCAAATACACTAACACTAACTGACAGCAGATGAGCTAAAGAAAAAAAAAGGTTGCAGAAAAGTCTCGTGCAGTTTTAAGAAAGGTTCTGAATTTGTGCTGGGCTACGTTCGAAGCTGTCTGGGGCCGCCCGCAGCCCACAGGTCATGCGTTGCACACGATTGCTCCAGCCCCTCTATCTGGAAGCACTGCCTCCTCACATATGCTGCCAGTGATTCCCACCACAAAAACTTCTAGAGTTCCCCCTGTGCCCCTAGAGGAGAGGAGAGGGCAGTTGTCACTGAATGTCTCTTCTGGGACATCAGAGCTGGCACTCAGTTCACCTATCTGTCACTGGCGGGTGGGGATCCTATTCCCTGTCCTCTGACAGACCCACTTCCAGCAGGGCTCACTCCTCTGATTCACTCTGGGGTCTGGGGGTATCTGGTTTAAAGGTTTCATTCAGTGGGGAGGGAAGGATTGAGGTAATTTAAAGTAGTGCTTCTTAGCTCTTTCTTCTAGACTTGGGTCATTAATAAAATTATCAGAATGTCCCCATGGTTTTTACTCATATCATTGTTAAAAATGTCAATATAGAATATAGACAGACCTAGACGGCATAGCTGCCTCATCTGGAAATGCTCAAGAACTTGTCATCAATGCTCTCAGGAGCCAGTCCTTCCACCAGCTCCGAATCCGTAAAGTTTGCACTTACCTAGCCCTCTTTTCTACAAAGATACCTTAGGACACTTGTCCTAAAGCTGGTGGAACTCAAGATATGCCAGATCTAAGGCATTCCTTTGAGCCAAACTCTAGAACCTTATCAAAGAAAGATAAGATAAATGTGGGCTAACTTGTCTCTAGTGAATTCAGGGTAACTCCTGCAGAACATTGCTTTGTTTCCTAAGCCCTAATCATCTAGCTAATAACTTAGTAATCTGATCTGCCCTCTCATATCACTCATGATGCATTTTAATTGCCATTCTAGAGTTGGTGTGTGTGTGTGTGTTTTACTAGCTCCATTTTATCATTCTTTATAAACTTCATGAAAGACTTTTGAATAGACCCAGGAGAGCCTCAAATAACACACTACCTGAGGTGCCTTATATTATTGGCTATCTTTTATGTGTTTACATATTGGCTTTCACAGTTATAGTGAAGGCGTCCTGAAGGCAGGGTCATGCCTCCTACTTCTTTGACAGTCCCTTCCATTTCCATAGCTTATAAAATGCCTTGCACTTTATGGGCAGTCGATAAATATTTTTTGGTCAATTGGAAAACAACCTATGCACACGGAAAAGAAGGAGAAGAGTCCTTATCAATCAGTCAAGAAATATTGATGAAAATCCCTGACTCCTAGTGGTTGATAAGCCATCAGAAACCCTTGTAGGACACAAGGGGACAGTTTTGAGGTTGGGAGTAGAAGAAGCAGTAGGCAGACTCACACAGAAATCCTGGTACATGGGGACAAGAAGCAGGAATAGGCTGGTGGCTGAGGAAAACTAGAGAGGGAGGGAGGCTTTAGGTTCTCCATGGACTTGATATTCAATGGCCAAGAGTGGGTGAGACAAAGCCTTGGGCTCCAACTGTCAAGCTTAGTAAGCACCAATCCTGCAAGCTGATGGCATGGACTTCCCTGAGAGTCCCTTACCTATTGCCAAGTTTGGGATAGTGATGCAGAGGACACACCTGGTCCCCTCTGTTTCATCAGCCTCCAAAATTCAGCTACACTTGGTGGGCAAGACTACTTTGTTGAGGGCACAGCATATGGGGAGGCAACTCCTAGAGACCACGGTGAGGCTGGGTTGATGGCATGGTGGGGTTCTGGGGAGGGAGGCACAGATGTCTGGGAGGACATGAGAACACTCTTCTGCCTTTGCCTGCTCACATTTTCCTTGCTGTACCGTCTCTTTCCTCCTCCTTCTTTGCCCTTCAGCTCCTGAGCCTGGCTTTGTCAGAAGCCATCAAGGGGAGGAGCAAGGGCAGGCATATGGCTGGCTCATCCTGTTCATCTTACACAAGCTGTTCACAGCTGTGACTGCTCTGATGGGTTGGTGCCACTCCATACCTGCCATTAAATGGTTTTAATGTGTTCCGGGTACGAGGCGCGAGAGGTAGTGGCTCCAGGATAAAGGATGAAGGAGCACAGACCTTACAAACAGGAAGTGCCTTCCTTCCAGAGAAGGATCTGATCACCCAGGGGAGCGCTGCACATTTGCCCTTCTAAGGGGAGGCCTATTTGACAACTCCTGAGAAAGTTTATGTCCCTGAGGATGCTCTCCTCCCCACGAATCCATCTGTAAGCCTCTTCCTGTCGCTCTTTCTTAGGGCCCCATGTAAACATCCAAAACAAAAACCACAGGCTCTCAGCTGGAAATCATCTAGCTTCATGCAAGAGATGAGAAAATTGAGGTCCAAAGGAAAAAAACTGTCTTATCTGTGGTCATGCAGGCTAGGGACAAGCCAGAAATAAAACTCAAGACTCCAGTGTTTAAGCAGTGGTCTGGTCCCTACCTCGCCAGAGCTTGTCTTCCCATGTAGCAACCCCAGCCCCCTAATAGCCTCCCTCCACGAGACAAGACCACTCGCAAGAGCCTAGTTTAGTAATAGCTCCAGTCTCAGAGGTCCCCTCTAGACCAAGTGGGAGTTCAGGAGATCCTAAAGGCCACCTGATTCTCCTCCCTCAGGAGAAGCTGCTTCCATCTTCCACTGCCCCAACTTCTCATCCAACCCTGCTCTGACTCCTCCTTCACTACAGGAGTCTTTGAAGTCAGACAAGCTGGGATTGGACTTCTGGCTTTGCCTTCCCAGGTGGGGGACCCTGAGCATGTTTCATAAGGTCTTAACCTCTCAGAAACTTAGGTTCCTCATCTGTGACACCAAGATAATACAGCACACTTCCTGTTAACTGGAACTCAAGTAACCGGAACTCAAGTAACCAGCACTATCCAGCAACCAGCAAACCAATCTCCATGGGTGCCAGTTAAATGAGCATCTACTATAATCACACCTTCCTCACTGGGTTTTGGTGAAGAATAAATGAAGTCATGTAAGTAAGATGCCTGGACCACGCTGGGCACTCACTAAGGAAGGCCAGCACTACTGATGTGGCTTCATTAGCACTGTCACCAGCAAGGTGAGCCCTGCCCTGCCCTGCCCACAGCCTGCAACTAGGAGCCCTTCTCCAGTCATGGACGGGGCCTCCAAGGCGGGGCATTATGGGAACTTGCCTAGCCACCTTGAAGCAGCTGCCCACCTTTGCCTTTGGTAATTGGAAAGTCTGAACCCGTAGAACTAGACTTTTGCCCAGGCTCTGAGCTACCTCTAGTTCAAAAGGTAAACCCCTATCATTGACCCTGGGAAGGAAGTGGGAAAGACGGCAGTGGCCAGAGAGGTTCATTTCAGCAAAGTCCCTTTACAAAGGTGAGCAACGGAGGTTCCCATCTTAGAAAAGAATTGAGGAGCAGTATGAAAAAGTGAGAAGCAATGACAGAACAAAATCCAGTGGACTTGAACTTGGGCCAGAGGGATTTAACCTGCCTCCTCTCCCCCACCCCCCCACCACCACCACAACCCACCTTTCTCTCTATGGAAACTTCCCTAACACCACCAGCTCCAGGCCCTCCATATCCTGTCTCCTTGCCCCATCCTCTTCTTCTCCCTGTGGGGACAAGGTCTTCCAGGATTGGTAGTCCCTAAACACAGACTAACTGGCCTAAGACACCAAATCTTCTGGTCCCCACCAATTAGCTCTTGTAACTCTCACAGGGGTCTCCTCCAGCCCTCTGGTTCCTGCCAGACTGCTCCTCCTTATTGTCATATCCTTTCACATTGTGCAGAAAATGCATTACCTCAACTCAGGAGACCAGAGCTAGTCACCAGCTATCTGTGAGTCAGGGAGCCACCATGGTAGTGTCCTCTTGGGGACTCAGTTTCCTCTTGGTGCAATGGCAGTGTTTGATGGAGGAACCCCAAGGGCCCAATCAGCCCTGACCTTTCACATTGTCTGGCTCAATCTCATTCCCAAAGATTTCCCCTGGGGCTCCCCACAGCCTACACAGAGCACTCGGCCACATTCCACTACAAGCCAGGAAGTACTTCCTATTACTTGAGTCCAGTACTCCTATTTGGTCTGTAAGATGAGAATCTAACCCTTACTCCCAAAACCTAGTCCCTAAACCCCTCTACACACTAGTTGTTGCATTAATTAGGACTTCAAAAGTCCTATATCATCCAGGCTTACTCCTAAATCACAATGTAAACAGTAACATTAATAATTGAAACATTGGAGAGATCCAAGATGGCGGCATGAGAGGAGCACGCCGATAACTGCCTGGGAAGGGCCTTGTGAACAGAGGGGAATCCACAGGGGAAACCCTGAGAAGAAACCTCAACTAAGAGAACCACACAACGCGGAACAACACCTAAAGGTTAGAGAAAAAAGGGGAGAGCGGGAGAGGAAAAGGGAAGCAGCAGTTCGGGGACAGAGACTCGGAGCGCGGCCCGGGGCTGGCAAAAACAAAGGGGGACTGGGGGACTACGGTCAAAGTGGAGCTGGATCGAGGGCGGGCTGGAAGCCGAGACCTAGGGAGCGTGGAAGCCCCACAAGACTGTGGACAATTTAACATCCGAACTCAAGGGACAGCACACAGTGCCCTAATCAGAGCACAGAGCCTAAAGTGGAGCAGGGACTGTGGAGCAGGGCGGCGGCACTTCCCGGCGGGCGGGGTGAGAGCAGGGCACCAGCCCACAACAGCTCAGCACCCCTGATTTACGGAGGAGATGGACTGTGAGGGAGCGCCTTCTGAGGACAGGGCTCTTGGAGTGAGGGCTGGGGCTTGAGTGGGCACAGCTGCATTGGACGTGCTTGGAGTGACTCCGGCGGTCTCAACAGAGCCGGGAGCGTAGAGCAGCTGCCGCCCGAGCTACGGCCTGTGCGCGCAGGGCTTTCGGCGCCCCGCCCACTGGGCCGCAGCAACACCGCTGCTTGCTTGCCAGCGCGCAGTTGGGCTTTTGGCGCCCCACTCACCAGGCTGCTGCAGCACCGCTGCCAGTGCGCAAGTGCGCAACTGGGCTTTTGGCGCCCTGCCCACTGGGCCAGTGTGCATCGCTGCATGCACGCACCCGGTCTTTCGGCGCTACTGCCAGCACACACCCTGGCTTTCGGCGCCCCGCCCACCGGGACGCCGGGGCACTGCTGCCTGCTCGCCAGCGCGCTACAGGGCTTTTCGCGCCCTGCCCACCAGGCCGCCGCAGCACCATTGCCTGCGCGCAAGACTGGCTTTCGGCGCCCTGCCTGCCGGGCCGCTGCAGCGCTGCTGCCTGCTCGTCAGTGCACAACTGGGCTTTTGGCGTTCCGCCCACCAGGCCTCTGGGGCATTGCAGCCCGTGCGCACAACGGGGATGCTGACCGGGTCGCCGCGGTGTCATTGCCCGCGCTCGGGACTGTGCGGCTGACCGGGGCCTCTGCCAAGCCCCAGCCCATCCAAGTGCTGCCCTGCAGGTGTGGCTTACAGATACTATTGAAGGAGGGGCAGCCAGGCGGAGAGAAAGACCAGAGCTCCTGCGCCCCGCCCGCACTGAACCACCAGCCCCCCTGCTGAAAGAAGAATCTGCTATTGTGTCTCAGGCCAGCCCTAGCTCCTACTCACATGCCCCCACCCCTGGCCACATCTTTACTACCCTGCTATCTAACAGCTAAGACAGCAACCTGAAGTGCCCCAGGACACAGAAGCTGTCTGCTTCCCCCAACCCTCTCCCAAAATCTCCTTCTCCCACAACTGAGCCCAAAAGAAAAAATAAAGAGAAGCCCATCTGATAGGCAACCCCCCAGAGGGAAAACAGACTCATGCCTAAAGCAAAAAGAACCACA